>JANPWX010000245.1:175651-216201 GCA_024734555.1 Trochalopteron elliotii
AGTAATTGACCCTGAAATTTAAAATAATTCAACCTGAAATTTAAAAGCATTCACACTGAAATTTAAAAGACTTCACTCTCAAATTCTACCGTGAAGTTGCTGTTTTCTCCACACAAGAAATATCAAAAATCCTGGAATTATTTCTTCTCTAAATCTGTAATTTTGAGTCATTCCCCAGCTCTGCTGTTGGGTTTGATCCTTGGATACTTTTCTAAATTCCAGGGTATTTTTTGCTGAGCAGATCATCAAACATTTCTGTTCAATTTGACTGTTGGGCTGCTCAGGGAAATACAACATTAAAAACAAATTTATCAAATTAAAAACCAGACGAAAAACAAGAGTTACAAAATGGTAACTTGGTGTTTCACAGAGCAAAAAAAAAGAACCCAGGAGTGAAATTCTTCCACAGCCCTGAAGTTTTATTTGTTCTCTGGAGATTCTTCCCTTGGATTTGGATGGATTTTCCTTCTCCTTGTATAAATGTTTGGAAATGAGGAAGATTTATCCTCTGCCCTTCACGTTTTTGGATTAAACATTGCATTTTAGAGGGGTTTTTTTCCACCATAAATAGAGGAATTTTCAACCAAAGGAAGCATCCCGACACTTTTGAGCTGAAGCAGTTGAGGTGAAGCACAGGGCAGGGAATTTTCAGGCTTTTATGGATAAAGATTATTGTGTTTGATGTCGAAAATGAGCTTAAATTTCTTAAAATACAGTTTTAATCTCTTCAGCACCAAAAAAGTGCCTTGGGAGCCATCCCCAGCTACGGAGAGGAGTCAAATCTGCAATGACCATTTGAAAATATAAAACTCTACTGAAATTTTGGTTTGTTTTTTGGTTTTTTGGGGTTTTTTTTGGCGAGGGATGGGATGCTGAGCTGCTGGAATGTCAGGAAGGGTTTGAGGGTCTGTTGTGCCATGGGTGATGATGAGAAAGGCTGGGAGTCAGACCAAACCATGGATTTGCAGGGAAGGGAAATGTGGGTCCTGGAAGAACAAAAGCAGCATCAGTTTGTCTCAGTTCAGCCACGGGAGTTGATTCCCTTGGAAATATCAGGAGGGATTCCTCCCCCAGAGGGGGGCAGGCACAGGAATGGGCACATTCCCAAAGCTCCCAGAGTTCCAGGAACATTTGGAAAACGCTCTCAGGGTGGGATTTTGGGATTGTCCTGTAGGGCAGGAGTTGGATCAATGATCTTTGTATGTCCTTCAGCTCAGGATATTCCATGATTTCATGATTCTCACACGTATTCCACATCCAAATTCTCCAACAACTCCCCCAAAATCTCCAAGGGGAAGGTCTGAAACCTCCAAGGCTTTGCCACTCCAAGGAGCAATTCCAGGGAGGAGCAGATTCAGCTGCAAAATTATTCCTGAATTTAAGAGAACAAAAACTTGGCCTGAGCCTGATTTTTTTCCCAAGTTTTCCACATGAGGAGCCCAACTAGAAACCTCCAGGCACCAATATTGGTGTGTTTAGACACAAAAACTGGGGAAATCCAGTTTTTAGGCCAGGGAATGTTTGTTTTTTTGGGATTTGGAGAGCAACTGGAAACTGTTTTGTCTGGAAATGGGACCAAACTCTTAAAATCAGAATCAAAAGAGCCCAAATCAGATTCCAATTAATAAAATCAGATCCCAGTGAATAAAACCAGAACCAAACAAACGGGATGGGATCCCTCCTCAAGGAAAAGAGTCACCTCTGGATTAATGAGCTGCTAATTGGACATGACAGTAATTCCACCCAGGGGGCTTCCAGTGGCCCTAATGAGGCTGAGGGGGGGAATTAATTAATTCATCTCCCTGCAGCCCCTCCCTGCCATTGCAGCTGCCATGAATAATTCACTTTGTTGGACAAGTCTGCCTTAAGATGGATTTTAGTCCCAGTTTTCCTGAGGAATTTTGTCCTCCCCGTGTGGAAAACTGAAATGAGGAATTTGTTGTATTTTCAGCTGGATTGTTCCTGGTTTTAACTCTTTCAATCTGAAGGAAGCTAATTAATCCAAAAACCTTGGACTCCAATTAAATCCTGTGGGAATATCATGGAATTTTGGAATGGTTTGGATTGGAAGGACCTTAAAGCTCCATTCCCACCCCAGGGACATTTCCAGGATCCCAAATTGCTCCAGCCTGACCTTGGGCACTTCCAGGGATCCAGGAGCAGCCACAGCAAATCTGGGAATTCCATTCCAGGGCCTCCCCACCCTCCCAGCCAGGAATTCCTTCCCAAAATCCCATTTAACCCTTCAGGGTAAAGCCTGTCCCTGGAAATCTGCCTCAGGAAGGTTAAAAATTCAGGATTAATCAATCAGGGATGGTTGGAGATGTGGCCAAAGGCAAGTCCTGGGGTTTTTTTAGGAAAATTCCTGTTTTCCTAAAAAAAATAATCCCATAGGATTGGATCCATGGCTCGCAGTCAGCACTGGAGCAATGAAACACTGCTCAATAAATTCTGCTTTTCCAAATTTAATTCCAAGCCGAGTTTCCCCACCCACATCCATGAAATCCAGCTCTGCTCTCATCCTTTAAAGCCTTGCCTTTGCTAATTGCCCTGGCAGCTCGTTAGGGAGTTAATTAGGAATTTCACCCAGCTAAACGCTGTAATTTACAATTACAATGTCCACAACATCCATCCACAACATGCTGTTCTTAGGATATAAAATGTGCCATGAATATTCAAAATATTCCCGGGAACAGCTCCTGAAATGGGTGGAATTCCAGGAAACTCAATCCCAAGAAACTCAATCCCAAGAACCTGATCCTCAGAAATCTGCAGCTTCTTCTTCCCAGGAATGTTGTTCACCTGCCTCATATTCTACTTCTGCATCCAGCCAAAACCTCTGGATGTAATTGCCACCCCAATTTTGTGGGATCCACGAGTTTGGCTTCTCCAGCCTGGCAGGATCCTGTGGAATTTGTCAATTCCCAACGTTTGGGATGAGCTGCTGCACTTGGAACAGGAATTCTCAGTTCAATCTAAATAAAATCTTCAGTCAAACCCAAGGATAAACCATAACCTCTTCTGCTTTTTGTTGGTGACAATTTCATGGCATCAAATGAATATTTTTTATTCATTTCATTATTCCAACTGATGGAATTCCAGATAAAATGGTGGAAACCACACACAAGGAAAACATAAAACAACTCCCCAAAGCCAACCCCTGCTCCGTTAGCACAAAATTCTTTTCCAAAGTAATTTAGAACCAAATAATTTGATGTGAGCTGGGAAGTGGGAGGTAAATCCTGGATTAAACAACACCTCCATACTTCTAATAAATTTCATCTTTTATGGGAAAGCACAAATATTCAACACCAAACCCAACACCTAAAATGAATTTAGAGCCTTTTCCAGAGGCAAATCCCATCCCAAAATCCAAACACACCCTGATCTCCTCTCTGGTGATTCAGATATGAGCACAAAACCAAAATTCCCCTTTTTTTTTTTTTCTTTTTTTTGGGAATCCAGGGGGATTTGCTCCTGGCTCCACAGGAACCTGCTGCATTTGGGAGGCAGCAGCTCCGTGTGGGAGGCAGCAAATGGAATTGTGAAGCCTCTGTGCAAACAGAACACAAAGGAATGAAAATAACAGCAGGATGAAGTGCAGGAGCTTTGTTATTCCTGGTGTTTTTCCAAGAGGGGATCAGTTCCCAGAGGAATAAAGGGCTCCTGGATGGCATCTGGAATTTGGGAAGATCCTTGAAATAACTGCAGTTTCTTCCAGTGATTGGAATTTTTGGATGGGTTGTTTTCTTGGGAATTTGGGGGTTTCAGGGAGGTTTTGGAGTTCCCATCCCTGGAAGTGTCCAAGGCCAGACTGGAAAGGGCTTGGAGCAGCCTGGGAATGGTGGAAGATGTGGCAGGAGGTGGAATGGGATGGGATTAAATTCCCTTCCAACCCAAACCATTCTGGAATTCTGTGAAGAGACTCGATGGTCTTGGAGAGCTTTTCCAGCCTCTATGATTCTGGGATTCTGGAATTTCACAGACAGAAAGCATCCTGAGATTTTCCAAATATTTCTTCCAAACAAACACAAAAATAACCCCTCAACTTCCAGGGGCAGCTGGAGATTAAAGTGTCTGCTTGGAATTTAAGAAATAAAATCTCCAGATGGGCTTCCTGCAGCACAGGGCAGTGGGAAAGGGCTGGAATTCCAGCCCATGGACCCCATGGAATGATGTGGAAGCAAGTCAGAGGTTTGCTGTGCACCTTGCAGGGATAGCCAATCATTTCTTTTCCATAAAAGATGAAAGAGCTGTAGCTGGAAATTGAAGACATCACCAAAGGCCTTAATAATAATAATAATAATAATAATAATAATAATAATAATAATAATAATAATAATAATAATGGTAAAAATAAAGTTTCTTTTCCATCTGATATCTCCAGTCCTGGAATTCTGCTGAGCTTGGTAAGGGGCACATTCCCTTTTCCAGGAGAAAATGAGTTATTCCTCTGGATCTTGCAATATTCACCTCAGAGTTTTCAGAACAAACAGGAAAGGTTTGACTTTATAAAAATGGGATTTGCTGGGGCTGTGGTGACTGAGCCACTGCTGCTGCCCCTGGTTTGACTCAGATAACACCAAAGTGGGATTGGGAACACTGAGAGATGCCTGGAATGACAGCTCAGCTCCAAACCTTCACCTGTTCCATGGTTCCACAAATCCTGAGGGAAGAGAAGATGGAAAAGATCCCCCTCCCCTCCATCAGGAGCAATGGTCCCCTGGGCACTGCTCCAGGAATTCCAGATTTCTGGAGTTTCCCAGAGCCTCAAGGGGCTCCAGGAGAGCTGGAGAGGGACTGGGGACAAGGCCTGGAGGGACAGGACACAGGGAATGGCTTCAAACTGGAAAAGGGGGGATTTAGATGGGATTTTGGGAAGGAATTCCTGACTGGGAGGGTGGGGAGGGGCTGGGATGGAATTCCCAGATTTGCTGTGGCTGCCCCTGGATCCCTGGCAATGCCCCAGGCCAGGTTGGAGTCACCTGGTCTATGGAAGGTGTCCATGGGATGGGATGAGCTTTAAGGTCCTTCCCAATCCAAACCAGTCTGGGATGGAAAAATCTCCAACTGCACCAAATGTCAGAGGAGAGGCTGAGGGAAAAAAACTTCCCAAGGCAAGAATTACATAAAAAATGGGAAACATTGGGCAGAAAACTCTGCTTAAAGTAGGGAGCAATGAATGGTTCTGAACAGGCTCCTTCCCCAGCAGCTCCTGCTTCCACAGGGGAAAAAATCAGGAATTCCCAGCTGGAGATTTCCCAGTGCTCCTCCTCTTTTTGGGGCAGAAGTTGAGCTCTCCCTGCCCCTGCTTTGGGAGCAGAAGGAAACCAACTCATCCATGTGGGTTCAGCATCAGGAGCTGCAGGAATATCCTGAATTCTGGGGCTGATCCCTTACCTGACCTCATCAGCCCAAATCCACCTCCTATCCCAGCACAGGAAATCTTCTGTGCCCTCCCCATAATCCATTTCTCTGCATTTTTTCCAGGAAAAAGGACACAGAATGGGAATGTTCCACTCGTTAGGATTATCCCTGACATCCCCAAGTCCTTCACTCCAGATCTCCAGCACAAACTCTGATCCTCCCTGCAGATCTCCAGGAAAAACTCTGCTTCCAGCCACACATCAGCAGCTGGGACAAAACCAGGACTAAACTCTGGACTAAACCAGGAATGTGGGAAGCAAATCCCAGTTCCAGTGGCAGGTTTGAGCTTCAAATCCCTGCCTTGTCATCCCTCCACCCCTGCTGACATCCCAGACTGCTCCATCTCCTGCTGAGCACATTTTCTGCCAGCCCACACACTCGTGGATCTTCCAGCTCCTGGTTTTCCTCTGCTCCGTCATCCTCAGCTTTTCCTGGATCCTATCACTTCCCCCTTCCTCTTGCTGTGTAGTAATTCCCTCTTTTCCCTCATTTCCAAAATTAAACATGGAGTATTCCTGGTTTTCTTTGAGGTTGGATGGGGCTTGGAGCAGTCTGGGATACTGGGAAGGTGTCACTGCCCATGGGATCATCCACAAGGTCCTTCCCAACCCAGAACATTCCAGGATTCAGGGATTAACTCCATAAATCCAAGTACAACCAGAAACAATTCAAATCCGGTTTATGAAAACCAGACACTCCTGATGTCACTAAAAAAGGTGGAAAAAAAATATCCTGGAATGAAAAAAAAATATATAAAAAAGAAATCTTTGTTTTGTCTCCACAGCCTGATTGTTTCCTGCTGAAAAGGAGGAGTTTGCACATTCCCTTTTATGGAATTCCCAAATCCCCAGCAAGGTCTCACCCTCAATTTGCATGAAAATAAAAAGCTTAAAAAGAGTAGAAAATAATGATATATAGTCTGAAAAACTGCAATTGTTTCATAGCTGCCAAAACAATCCCATTCCTTCTTCAATGCCATTTTCCCTGCCTTAATGGACTCATTTTCCATCAGACTGACAAGTTTGGCCTTCAATTAGCAGGAATTTTAGTTGATGGAATGTTTAATGTGGTATCGAGGTACTTATTTATATCACACTAAATATTTATCAGCTCTCACAGAGATGAAGGGAACCAGAGCACAGAGACAGAGCACAGAAAGGAAAGGTTGGTGGGATAAAGCAGGAAAATATTGGATTTGCTGGGAATAATTAAGATCTAAACATAAGGAATGATGCAGAGCAGGATCTGGAAGTGAGGTCAGCTCTGAACCTTTGATTTGAAAAAGGGAATGATGAAAAACTCGCTGGAATCTGGCACAGAAACATGGATAGAAAGGCATAAAAACAAAAATCAGCTTTTAGGAGTATTTGGCTAGAAACAGAAAAAATCCATTCCCATGGCAGGGGTGGGACTGGATGGGTTTGAAGGTCCTTTCCACCCAAATCATTCCATGGTGATTCCATGGTGGGAGGGACCTTCAAGCCCAACTCATTCCAAACCCAGATTCCTCCATGGGGATTTGGATGTTCCAAGGGTTTTCCTCTGGGAAAACATTCATTCCACCAGATTTCTAAATCCATTTAAAAGCTCCTGTAAAGTCTCCACTGGTACCAAACTATCCAGGAGAAAGTCTGGAATGATTTCCAGGCTGGCAGTTAGGATGGGTTATTTGGGAATTTGGGAATTTTTCAATCAGAGAGGTTGTGGATTCCCCATCCCTGGAGATGTCCAAGGCCAGGCTGGAGCAGCCTGGGATGGTGGGAGGTGTCCAGGTAGGAACAAGATGGGCTGGAAGGTGCTTCCAACCCAAACCAAGTTTGGGATTTTGGGATTTGAGGTTTGAACATCCAAACCATTCCTGAAACAACAACAAAGGATCCGTTCTTCCATCATTTCCCTGGAGGAATTTCTGAAGTGCCCAAAACATCCCCAGCAATGAAGCCTTGAAGGTTCTAAGAAGAGGAATAAAAGATCTGAAATCAGAAGAATTTGAGTCCAACCTCAGCTCCTCCTGAACCAAATCCAACCTGAGGAGCTGAACTCCCTGTGCCCCCTGCAGCTGTCCCAGGTTGGGGATTCCTTTATCCATTAAAATCCTGGAAAACAGTAAAATCCTACCAAAAAAAAAATCCCTAAATTCCAGAAGGAAAAGGCCAATTATTGACCTATTTTTCACAGACAATTAATGACGTGGCTCAGCTACTTTTCAATGTGAAAAATGCTGTGCAAATGATGCAAATCCTTTATTTTTTTTTTTTTTAGGAAAATTCCATTCCAGACTTTTCCTCGCAATTTAGGAACGCTGTCAAAACAGATTCTTGATTACACCAACAATTTTAATTACAACGCCACAATTATTTTCAACTGGACCAGAAACTTGTTGAAAGGAGAGCCACAAGGATTCTTTTCTCAAGGAATAAAAAGCTCGAAATGTCCGTGTTTCCATGGAGACAACCTCTATCCTTTCCTGCTTCCCAATCTATCCTGGGCGATCAATACTTTATGGTAATTGTTTCCATGGAAATTGCAACCAGAATAATCCTCTTTTTTTTTTTTTTTTCCCATAGAAAAGCAACAAGAAAACAACTTGGGAAAGGCAGAGTGGGTCTGGAGCAGCCACAGCAGAACGAGCACCAGGGTCTTGAGGAAAAGAATTCAAAATTTGGGCTTCATCAGCCCAGTTCAACAGGTTTTGGGAAGTTTCACAGGGAATGTGAGGATGAGGATGGAAAGTTGGGTTTGTCCAAGCACTGGGGTCAATCCTGTGCTTCCAAGTTCTGGAAGAACCAAGGAGGGGTGGAGAGGGACAGGAATGAGGTGGTGCCAGAGCAGAACCTTGGGGTTGGACTTGATGATCTTGAAGGTCTCTTCCAACCTAATCATTCTGTGAATCTGTGACATCAGGGACAAAGGGATTCCACAATGATAAAATCATGGAATGTCCTGAGCTGGAAAAGATCCACAGGGATCACTGATCCAGCTCCTGGCCCTGCACAGACACAACAATCCAGCCTGTGCCTGTTTTCCAAAGGCTCCTGGAGCTCTGGCAGCCTTGGGAATGTGACCATTCCCATGGGATCTGTTCAGTGCTCCCCATCCCCTTTCCCCAATATCCAACCTAAACTTTCCCTGGCACAGCTCCAGCCATTCCCTGGATCCTGTCCCTGCTCATGGAGAGGGAAGACTGGCACCTGCCCCTCCATTCCTCCTCAAACAACCTGAGCTGGGAAATGCAGGGTTTATTCTCAGCCTGGAGCTGCATCCAACCTGCTCATCCCCAGGATGTGCAGGAAACTGGAGATCCCCCCATGGAGCACCACAGGGAACAGCCCCGAGCCCATTATCTCAGTCATTAACTCTCAGAAATGATAATTAAAGGCTCATTAGCATTCAACTAAAATCATAAAATCAAATGAGAACACAAAGTTCAGCCTTCACATGAAATTCCAGCCCCAGTCGATTGTGGAAAACTTCCAACACAACCATGAAAAGTTCCATGTTCAGGAAAATCCTTTCCTGGGTTGAAATTTATCCCAAGAGAACTTCCTGCCAAAGCTTTTCCACACTTTGGGAAAAGGCAATTCCAGGTGAAACAAATGCCATCAAAATTAGGGATCAATACCTGGATAAAAAGAGAATTACTTGGAACACTGCAGGAAAACCCTGATTTAGCAGTGTTTGAGCAGTTTGGGATGGTTTTCCATGAGAAGCAGGAGAGGAGCAGGATGGGAATTCATGATGTTGATGATGGATTTGATCACAGGAGATTAAAAAGCATTCCAGGAGCTCTGATCCCATGGCAGCTCCCAGCAAACCTCTGCCAGGAAAAGGCAGCAGCTCAGGAATTCCAGGATCCATCCCCAACTGTTGTAAATGCTCACATTTGGTTTCCAGATAAAAAAAATACAGAAAGAAAAAAAAATGGAATGTGAAATCCAGAAATGGAATGTGGAATCCAGAAAAAAAAAAAAAAAAGTAATGTGACACATTAAAATGACACTCTGCTTGAGTGTCTCCCTGATCTTCAGCCTTCTGATCTTGTTTACATAATTCTACTGGAATTTCTCACGCATTTAACATAAACAAAAGTAGATTGCTTTTATTCCTCTCTGTGATGGACTGCAGGTTTGACCACTGGGGTCAGAGGGGTGCTCCTCTCGTCCCCCAATCCCTGATCAAATTCCAAATCCTATTTAAACCCCAAATCATAATGAAATCTCTCTTTTTTCCCTCCTCACTTCTGATAGTGAGTGTCGTTCTCTCGTGTCATCTAACAGCGACACTTGAGCTGTGCAGATGGAACCTGGGGATGGTTTGGGTTGGGTGGGACCTTAAATCTCATCCCATTCCACCCTCTGCCATGGCAGGGACACCTTCCACTGTCCCAGGCTGCTCCAACCTGGCCCTGGACACTGCCAGGGATC
Source organism: Trochalopteron elliotii (assembly GCA_024734555.1). Taxonomy (NCBI): domain Eukaryota; kingdom Metazoa; phylum Chordata; class Aves; order Passeriformes; family Leiothrichidae; genus Trochalopteron; species Trochalopteron elliotii. The sequence goes on from JANPWX010000245.1 coordinate 185,503, forward strand.
CAGGGGCAGCCACAGCAAATCTGGGAATTCCATCCCAGCCAGCAATTCCTTCCCAATCTCCATCTAATCTTTGTCACTGGGAAGCCATTCCCTGTGTCCTGTCCCTCCAGCCCTTGTCCCCAGTCCCTCTCCAGCTCTCCTGGATCCCCTTTAGCCCCTGCCAGGGGCTCTGAGCTCTCCCTGGAGCTTCTCCTCTCCAGCCCAGAGGTTCAATCCCTGTGCAATCTCTGGTGACAGAGATGGTGACAGCAGCTCTCAGCGACATTCCAACCCCTCAGCACCAGCAGCTGTGACAATTCCCAGCCTGGTGGAATCCCACTGGAATAAATCCAATCCCAGGCCTGGATGAGCCAAAGGAGCCCTGATGCCACCTCCAGGTGTTGGAGGAGCCCAAGGACACCCCTGACCCCGTGTCCCACAGGAACAGCTACTCTGCCTTTTCCAAGGATGTTATAAATCACCAACTAATCCACAAAAACACACACAAAAAAAGAGAGAAACTTCCAGGGGAAAACTGCAGGAGGGACACAAAAGGCTGATTCCTCTTTTCCAGCAGCCCACCTGCTTTCCAAGGAAGCTGCTGAGGAAGCCCTGAGGCCACAGAGCTGCCAAATCCAATCCATCAGAGCTGGCTGGGAGCACTGACCCTCCTGAACCCTGCCTGGATGTGCAGAACTCGACATTCCAGAGAAAACATGACATTCCTGAGAAACCACGGGCACAGGGAGAGCTGGGAGCTGTTCTGGGATGGAATTCATGCAGATTTGATGAGCCCTTCTCTGGAGATGGCCTAAAAACAGCTCAGGATTTGTTTTCCCAGTTGTTCCCCTGATTGAGGGATGGTTTTTTTCCCCAAACAGCTGCATCCTGGCTGTGGATTTGTTTGTCATTCCAGGATTTTAGACCTGTATTTATATATTTATATGTATTTTTTAATATATTTCTATATAAGAAAATAGCACCTAATTATCATCCTGTATCTTCACGGATTTCTTTGGGAAGAAACTCAAGGAAACCACCAAATCCCATAGCTGGCAATTAGAAACCTTGCCATAAATGTAAGAAATTTGGGAAAAATGCTAAATATATCAAGTCAGTAAAAACATGGATTTCACACTGAGCATGGAAAGATAAAATCTGTATTTTGTGGAGTGGTTTGGGATGGAAAGGAGCTTAAATCCCATCCCATTCCACCTCCTGCCATGGACAGGGATATCTCCTGTCCAAGTTTTCCAACCACTACCCCAGGTGGCTCCAAGTCCCATCCAACCTTGAACGCTTCCCAAATATATTTATTACTTGAATAATTAATGGCAAGGCCCTTTTCCAAGGTTGTTTAAATCCTCTGAGAAAACAAAATACTGAATTTCAGCTCTTTCAGTGCCTATGGATCAGAATCCTTAAAAATACAGGTCTGGAAGAGGATAAAGAGGTAAAAAGCACCACTGGAATTCTGTGGCAACGCCACAGCTGTATTCCCTAAGTCTCGAATGGTTACTCCACGAATTCTTAAAATCAAAATTTAAATAAACTCTGCTTTATTTGCATTTAATTAAAATTTGGGTTTAAAGGCTTTAAAGAAGCTCAGAAATTTCTGGGGGAAAGGCCAGAAAAGGGGAGGAAAAATGGAAAATGTGAGGTGGGAAGCAGAGGAATCAGGAGGTGGGAATGCAGCTTTGCTGGGGGTGACCTCTCATCCAAAAGGAATGTTTTTAGGAAAGGTGGAAGCCAGGGAAAAACTACAAGTGGCAAATAAATCTTCCCAATTTCCAAACTCCCTCCCTGTAACTCCACCTCACTCCACTTGGATGTGGAATAAAAATAGCTCAGTGTGAGTTTTGTAACCACGCTGGAAGTCCCCAGTTGTTCCCATTTCCCCAAATTTCTATAATCCTGTTACACTTCAAAATCCAGCTGAGAAATTCCTGGGGTTTTATCCTAAATTGTTGATTTAGGAGGGAAGAACTGCAAAACTCCACTTCCCTGGCTGAGAATCTACCAGGGGAAGCTCTTTCAGCACTCCCAGTTTTCCATTCACATCACCTTGTTCAGGTCCAATTAAGGAGCTGTTCCCTGTGCCTTTTCCCTGGGAATTACAATGATTTCAGCTCCACTTGGAGAGCTCCAAACCATTAAAAAAGAATCCATCCAATTCCCAAGTCCATATGTTTGTCTTCCCAAAGTTCTCCTCACTTAAAGTGCCTTTCTCACCCTCCTCCTCAGGTAGCAGATGGAGTAGTACAAATCCCACTTCCACACTTCCCAGGGAAGGGATTTGAATCAATCCAGCTCAGTTTTAAAGCTACAGACACCAGGAGTATGGATCAGGAGGACCAGGAGTATGGGATCAGGGGGATGTGGAGCTGCTGGAGAGATTCCAGAGGAATCCACGGAGCTGCTGCAGGGCTGGAGCCCCTCTGGAGCCAGGCTGGGAGAGCTGGGGGTGCTCCCCTGGAGAGGAGAAGCTCCAGGGAGAGCTCAGAGCCCCTGGCAGGGCCTGAAGGGGCTCCAGGAGAGCTGGAGAGGGACTGGGGACAAGGGATGGAGGGACAGGACACAGGGAATGGCTTTAGGCTGAAAGTGGGTAGATTCAGATGGATATTGGGAAGGAATTGCTGGCTGGGACGGTGGGCAAGTCCTGGATAGAATTCCCAGATTTGCTGTGGCTGCCCCTGGATCCCTGGCAGTGTCCAAAGCCAGGTTGGACAGGGTTTGGAGCAGCCTGGGATGGGATTTCAGGTCCTTCCACCCAACCCATTCCACAATTCCATGTTTGAGCTGCACTCAGGATGTTCCTCACTCCAACTCCTCCTCCAGGCTGGCACAGGGCTGGCAGGAATCCCTTTGGACAAATCCAGGGATTCATTTGGCCAATCCCCAGCAGGGAATCCCTGCAGCAGCCACTTCCTCTGCTCCCAAATCTCTGGGTGAGCTCATCCCACCCATCCTCTCTCCCTGCTCCTTCCCATGGCTCGTTCCAAACTCCACCTTCAGGGCTTTGCAGAGCACCAGGGAATTGTGGAGAACTCAGCAATGATTCCCAGCAAGGATAAATCATGGAGAGAGGAAACTTTGATGCCTCTGATGCAGATGATCCACGATTTTGGCATGGCTGGGAAGGGATTTACCTTTCTTCTCACGCTGGGGATGTGTTTTGCCAAAGAAAACTTGGAATCCTTTGATGTCACCTTTTCTGTGCTGGATTTATTGACTCGAGTCTTTGGTGTGGGGCTTGCCAGGAGTGAAAAGTTTCCCAAGATTTCCTCCCTTTGATGGATGGTTCAATATTAGGGATGACTCAGCTGGAGATGAGTCAGACCCATCACTCCATGAAGAGGGACTTTGATCTGTTGGAGATGATCTGGAAGCCCTCAATACACAGGGATTAACTTCCCAAATCTTGGGAGAATCCCAACAGCAGCACTCTCACAGAATCCATATCCCATGGATATGGATTATAACTACTTTAGGATTTATTGTATTTTTTTTTACTCCGGAAAAAATGCACTTTTTGCTTAAAAGAGAGCAGCAAAGTCACCTAGGCACAGGAATATTCCTGACTGGGAAAGTGATGTCCACTTTTTAGACTGGAAAAGCTCACAGGAATGAAAAGAACTCTTAATTTCTCCAGGATTTCTGCTGAATTTATTCACTGAAGTAAATTTTTCCTGAACTTCTCTGAGCAGCACAAAAAAAATCTGGAAATTTATTTAAAACTCTATTTTCCTCTCACTACATCAAGAGATTAAAATGTTCAATACCATTTTATCTCCTGACAATTTATTTTACGCATGAAAAAGCTCTGATAACAACATTTATCCACAAACATGGATAACTCTGTCTTTTTTTAAAGGTCAAATAATTCAAAATAATAATTAATCTTCCTGCTGATTAATTTTTTTTATTACCAGTAAACTTTCAGTTTTCACAGAAAAAAAATTGGGAATTATTGGTAAAATTTCAATTTTCAAGGAGGGGAAAAAATCTGTTCCTTGGAGGTGAGTTTCAAATTTCCAGGGAGACCCTGTCAGCTTGGAAGGACACATTGGAATTTCCTTGGAGTGATTTTTAGCTTGGAAGGACACATTGGAATTTCCTTGGAGTGATTTCTACCTTGGAAGGACACCTGGGAATTCCCTTGGAATGATTTCTTGTTGCTCTGACCTCCTGCAAACAAGGAGGGATTTACTTTTTGGGGCATTTCCAGTGGGATCATTCCTGTATAATCCCATTATTTTTTTTTTTTTTTCATTCTGCTCCAGGGAAAACTGAAACAGAACTGGGAGGCATAAACAAAACAACCCCCCCCCAAAATTCAATTTCAAGTGTTTTTATGATAAACCCTAAGGCACCAACACACGGGAGCCATCAGGTACAATCCCTGTACCTTGTCAGGATATTCCAGGTGGGAAATATCCCAACCAGGGCATGGAGGGGCCAGGGAGTGGAATTGTGATGGGGCAGGGGAGAGGAGGGAGGTCAGGCTGTGGTGTTTGAGCTCTGCTGACCCCCCTCCTCCACCCTCCCTCCCCTTAGTCCTTCCCCTCCACTGGCATTCCTTCATCCCTGTCTGTTTCCCATCTGTCCCCCCCTTTCCCAGCGCTTTTATTTACAGGTCCAACAGAGCCATAAAAACGATTTAAAGAGCATTTCCAAGGCTCTGATGCTTCTCCATCCCACTCCCAGCAGGATTATTCCAGAGAGGGCAGCACCAAAGCTGCTGAATCAGCAGAGCCAAAACCTCACCGGGAATAAACCTGTCCCATCCCCATAACATCCCTGCGGAATCACCTTCCTGAACCCTGCCGTGATTCCCGCGGCTCAGTTTGCAGCTCCAATTTCAATGTTTTAATTTTTTTTTTTTTTTTTTTTTTTTTGGAGAGAGAGAGAGTTAATCTATATGCAAATGAGCGGCGTGCATATGGCAGCGCTCCGCCGAGGACCCTCAGCTTTGTTCCACAAATGTTCCCGGCGCTATTTTCCCGGGATGACGTCCGTGGAGTCATGGTTACAACAATGCCGCAGGAAGCATCCCTCGCCTCGCCCGCTCGGGAACAGCTGAGCCGTGCACACAGCCCTGGATCCCACATCCAGGGGGGGTTTGGAGGGAGGGGGCAGTCGGTGTTTGAGNTCGGTGTTTTAATATTCTGGGAAGAATCCCAGGGAAATTTCCCTTCCCCACTCTAGATCCCACATCCAGGGGGTTTTTGGAGGGGGAAGTTGATGTTTTAATATCCTGGGAAGAATCCAAGGGAAATCTGCCCCCATACAGCAGCAAACAAAGGGATGAGCCAAGATGAGCCAGGATGAGCCCTCCCCCCTTCCTTTCTCATTATATTTTAATGACTTTGATTATTAAAAAAGTTACTCAGCACTTCCAAAGGCTCTGGAGCTGGCTCTGAGCTCTCCTGATTATTCTGTCCCTTGTCACAGTCCCCATTCCATGCCACAAAAAACAACCAGCAATGTTCCTGACTGGAGGGACACTCAGCAACCCCTGCCAGCTCCAGGACACATCTTTGAACCTTTTTACTTGTGAGGTGTAATTCCAGCCTGTTCTCCATCCTATTTCCCCTCATTTCCAAACCCACTCATTTTTCATCTTGCTAAAACATTCCTTGGAATAATACCCCAATAACAGCTCTGGGGTGCAGACAAAAGGCTCTTTTCCAGGCAGGAATCTCCATCCCTGGGTTCTGCAGTGGTTTTCCCCTCATGATATTTGTTCATATCTCAAGCCTTGTGTGCAATTGGAAATCTCCACTGGAATTCCCAAACATTCCTTGGATTAAGAACCCAAATAACAGCTCAGGAGTGTAAAAAAATGGCTCTTTCCCAGTCAGGAATCTCCATCCCTGGGTTCTGCAGTGGTTTTTCCCTCACAATTTTTGCTCTATCTCAAGCCTTGTGTGCAATTTGAAATCTTCATTGGAATTCCCAAATATTCCTGGGATTAAGTCCCAAGTAACAGCTCTGGGGTGCAGATTAAAGGCCCCTTTCCAGGCTGGAATCTCCATCCCTGGGTTCTGCAGTGGTTTTTCCCTCATGATGTTTGCTCATACCTCAGGCCTTGTGTGCAATTGGAAATTTCCACTGGAATTCCCAAACATTCCTGGGATTAATACCCCAATAACAGCCCCGGAGTGCAGATAAGAGACCCTTTCCCAGGCAGGAATCTCCACACTTGAGCTTTTCAGTGGGTTCCCCCTCACAACATTTGCTCATAATTTGAAATTTCCATTGGAATTCTCAAACATTCCTTGGATTAATACCCAAATAACAGCTCTGGAGTGCAGATAAAATGCCCTTTTCCAGGCAGGAATCTCCACAGTTAGGCTTTCCAGTGGTTTTCCCCTCACAACATTTGTTTTTATCTTGGGCTTTGTGTACAACTTGAAATCTTCCCTGGAATCCCCAAACATTCCCCCCTGTTCTGTTCCCTGTTGCTCCTTCCCGAGAAAAAAAATTTTCCTCCTGCCAATCTTCTCCTTATTATGCAATTTTCTCATTTTTCTCGTTACTGAATTCACCTGTAATTTCCCCATTATCTGTTTTCAAAGAGGCTGCTTTGGGGTGTGTTGTTTTTTGGGGGTTATTTTGGAGGTAATGACTCCCACCTGTGCCTTTCATGGCAGCAGGCAATAATTAAAGTGCAGAATTTCAAGCGTTTTCTTGACACAACCGTTGCTTTCCCATTATTTCCCAGGGTTTTTTTTTTCCCCCTCCACCACTGTTTTTAAAGTGATGAGCAAGTGACAGACATTAAATGTCACAGGGAATTGGAAAAGACAACGAAGGATTTGGGACTGAACCTACTCCAGGCCACTCCCTGCCACAGCATCCACAGAGTTCAAACCAATTCAAACAAATTTGAAAAGGCCAAACCCCAAATCTTTCTGTTTTCAGCCATTTTTTTGCCTTCTCCACCTTTTATTTGGGTTTTGATCATCAGCTGGATGCCTGGGATGTGTCTGCAGTCAAAGATGTTCAGTCTTTGGCATGATTAAATTAAAAATTTAAATTTAAATTCAATTAAAACCCCCCAATTTCTGGTGAAATCTGCTTGAATTCCCAAGTCCTGACAACGACAGAATCATAAATGAGGGAAAGCAAAGCTTCCACTGAAATAAAAGCAAGGAAAATTCCTGGGAAAAACATCTCAACAACATCCACATTCCTCAATTTAAACCTTTAAAGTTCCTCCAAAAACAGGTTTTAAGATTCCAGCAGAATTGTTTAGATTGGAAGAAACCCCTAAGAGCAATTCCAACCAGGAGATCCTATGGAAAAACCCTGTCAGAAAGGAATATTGTCAGATTTTCAGTAAAATCTATTGATTCCTGATGATTAAAGAGGAGCAGCTCCTGCTTTTTTCCAGGGTTGGAATAACATCCAGCATTTCACAAAGTCACCTCAAAGTCAAACTCAGACAACTGCAGGACAGAATGGAAATTTCCACTCATGGAAATGCTTAAAAAAAGGGAATTATGATAGTGGTGGGCATTTCTTTCCTTTATTAGGCTCTGCTGATTGCATTCCTCTAAAATAAGGATTTTTTTTTCTGCATTTTCTTTGGAGTAATTCAACCCCAAATTAGTGTTTATTTCTTATTTATTTACAACTGAACAGGACCCGGGTCCTGGCACCTCCTTTAACGAATGTTACATCAACACAGAAAAGAAAAAATCCTGTTTGATTTAAATACCAAAAAGGCAAAAAAAAAAAAAGTGTATATCTAAAGGTCAAAACTCCCAGTGCTCCCTGCTAAAAACAGCACTGAAAATCCCATTTTCTGTGCCTGGTTTTAGGTGTCAGGAGCATTTTTCCCAAAGAATTATTGCTTGATGGAGAAGGGGACCCTCAGAAATTGCTCTTAATAAAGGATCCACTTCAAATCCTAATTCAATCTTCAAAACTGCCCTGAATTAGTTCCCATTATTGCTGACCCAGGGAATTATCCAATCATTCCTGCATTTGTTGGCACTGAACTTTGCTCCACGTGCAGCCAGCAGGGTCCTGCCAATCTGGGGATGAGGGAATTTGGTTCAAAATAAGGATCTGCAGCCACAGCAACAAACAGGGAAGGGCAAATTCCAGCAGGAGGGATTTAAGAAGAGAAGCTGACAGCAGAAAGAAATCAAATCTTTGTTTGAATCCCTGAAAATGGCCAGTGAATTGCACGACAGAATAAATAAAAATTAGATTTTTATATTTTTTTAGGGAGAATTTCATGGCTTCACCTCGCTGAATGAACTCCTGGGTGAAGGGACAAAGTGTCCCAGGAAGCAAAGGAGCTTTTAACTTTTAACCTAAGAGTAAAGACAAAGTAATGTCCTAATAAATTAAAAACAAAACAATCAAGGCATACACTCCTGAGGTGATACCTGACTGGGAACATTCATCCATTGCCACTAAAATGCTTTAGAAACAAAATAAAACCTTATTAAGGATGTGATGTTCAAAATTCTGGGAAGGTCTATCCAATTGTGTCCAGAACAGAGTGAGGGATTATCCATAAAATTCGAATTAACCTTGGATCCAGGTCCTGCCTAACATAAAGGGCTGCTTTTATTCTATTCAGAGACCAAAGAATTGGATTAACAACACCAAGATTTATACTTTAGTAAGGGAGAAATACCAAATTAAATCCTGCCCGGAAAATCCTGCTGGGTTTTGGCATCACAGAGTTGGATATACAGAATTTGGGGATACAGGCAGTAACTGGAACCATTTCCCAGCACTGAAACAGGGTGAAAATTCCTCTGGGAGAGCTGCACCATTTGCCAGTTCCTCAATTCAAACCAAAAAAATGGAATTAAATAAGAATTTCCTGGATTTCACAGACCACTCATTTCAATAATTGGACTAAAGCAAACCCAACCTCACTCCAGTGCTGGACAAGACACAATTCTGATGGATGTTTTTAAAGAATCCATTGCTGTTCCATATAACCATGGATATAACTTAGGGGGATAAGACTTTTAGAGGAATATCCTCTTTGGGGAGATGTCTGGAGAAAAGGCTTTGGTCTCATAAGGAGAGGAGATGTCCAAAAACAGAAGGAATTAATGGAATACAGCTTTTCCAACAATCCAGATATCAATATTTGGAGAAGGGAGGAAGGGGAGAAACATCTGCTGCTCCAGGAAAAACAAGGAAAGAATCCTGTAAATAAAATGATTTGCTGAAGAGACCTGGAGGATTTGAATCCTTATGGAAGTCAAGAATCTGCTGGGGACAGTCACAGTGAGGATGGGAATGTTGTAGGACCAAAGAATCCTGGAATGGTTTGGGTTGGGAAGGGAACTTAAAGCCCATCCATGCCATGGGCAGGGACACCTCCCACTGTCCCAGGCTGCTCCAAACCCCAGTGTCCAACCCGGGAGCTTCCAGGGATCCAGGGACAGCCACAGCTTCTTGGGAATTCCATCCAGCCCCTCCTCATGCTCACAGCCAGGAATTCCTTCCCAATATCCCAAATCTCCACTTTTTCAGTTTGAAGCCATTCCCTGTGTCCTGTCCTGTCCTGTCCTGTTGGAACCCTGCAGGCTGAACATTTCAGGTTTTCTGTGTTAAAAGGTGCTGACCCTCGGGCAGGCACTGCATTTGACTTGAGGCTGTGGAACAGGCTCCCAAAATTGAGTGACAGCACTGGTAGTTTAAATAATTTGTGTGATCTCACAGGGTGAAAAACTTAGATTTAAGGTTTTAGTATATAGTAATACATATGGGGCAAGATGGAGGACTTTGGGTGTTGTCTTGTCCTTCTTCTTCACCTTCTTCTTCATGGGTTTGGGTGGTTTTCTGTGATTGGGTGAGAAAGGTCTGCATTGCAGGCCCTGGGTGGTCATTATTGGGTCAGAAATATAAATAATATAGGTGTCATCTCATTACTGAGTGATTAACGCTTCAATAACCTTGGAAAGAGTTAGAGGGACTCATTTTACCTCTGTTTTCTAACTTGTTGGTTAGAGCTCACAGCTCGTGAGGCTGTAATCCAGATGAGAAACAATGAACATGAAAATGTGACTCCTGTGTATTAACCCTGGCTCTAACACAGAGAAGAAAAGAAGATAAAAACCTCACACTGTCCCTCCGTGCCTTGTCCCCAGTCCCTCTCCAGCTCTCCTGGAGCCCCTTCAGGCCCTGCCAGGGGCTCTGAGCTCTCCCTGGAGCTTCTCCTCTCCAGGGGAGCACCCCCAGCTCTCCCAGCCTGGCTCCAGAGGGGCTCCAGCCCTGCAGCAGCTCCGTGGATTCCTCTGGATTCTCTCCAGCAGCTCCAGGTCCTGCTGCTGTTGGACCCCAGGGCTGGGGCAGCTCTGCAGGTGGGGCCTCACCTGAGAGGGGCAGAGGAGCAGAATTCCCCCTTTCCTTTCCTGCTGCCGCTCCCTGGTGACATTTCCTGCCACGTTTAACATCCCACACCGAGAGAGCAGCGACCAGCAAAGTGGGATCTGTGACTTTTGGAACTGCAGCCATCAATCTGCCAGCAATTATCTCCCTCCCTGACCCGCGGTTCAAACAACACACACAGAAATCAGGGGACTTTTGCCTTCCCCGGGAGGCTCAACTGCTTTAACTGCAGTGACTAATCAGCCTGTGCAGGGTATCTCTGACACAACAAATTCACCAGAACCATGGATCTTTACAGAAAAAAACCTCCAAGCAAAGCAGGGATGTGACTGCTCCAACCCTCACTTCCCACTGCACTCTAACCCTCTCCAGCTTTTTTTTTTTTAAGTGCAGATCCAGCTTTTATTCCTTTGGAGTCGTGTGGGCCAACGAAGCCCAGAGAGACTGAGGTGGGAGGTGGAGAGCACCTGACAGAAAACACCCTGGCACTGCTGCCAGAGGCTCCTTCTCCCTGGATTTATGGAGTACAATGAGATTTCTACTCACCTGCATTTTAAAAAAAAAAGGTCTTTAAATAGATAACTGAGTAATGGTTTTTAAGAGAATTGTTCTTTTATGTTCAGAGCTGTTGTTTTACTATTTGTACTACGTTGTTATGGGCCTGAAGGAGCTCCAAAAAAAGCTGGAGAGGGATTTGGGATAAGGGATGGAGGGACAGGACACAGGGAATGGCTTTAAGCTGGAAAAGGGGGGATTAAAGGGGATTTTGGGAAGGAATTGCTGGCTGGGAGGGTGGGGAGGGGCTGGGATGGAATTCCCAGATTTGCTGTGGCTGCCCCTGGATCCCTGGAAGTGTCCAAGGCCAGGCTGGACACTGGGGTTGGAGCAGCCTGGGATGGTGGAAGTGTCCCTGCCCATAGTGGGGAGACTGGACAGTCCCTGAGATCCCACCCAACCCCATCTGCTCCATGAATTCCTTCACTTCCCTACAGAAATCTCCTGGAATTGCCACTGTCCCTCTGCTGTGAGCAGAAAACCTCCCCTGTGAGAACATTTCCAGAATGTTCTGATCTCATCCCACCATCCAAAGCTGGTCCTGATTAATCCAAAACTTTCTAGCCTCACTCAACAAAGGATTCAGGCTCAAAGACCTCCCAGCCTGCCCAGGGAAGGGAGCTCAGGTCCTCTCCAACCTCCCTCCAAAGCTTTTCCCAGTGCCCAAATCCTGATTACATCCCCTGCTGCAGGTTTCGTAATTATTCCTTGCCCTAAATGGGAAAAAGTCTCCTTCTCCTGCAATTTCCATGGAACTAAGAGAAAGCAACTGCCTGGAGAGTAAATAATAGCAATTTTTAAATCTCCCCTGATGTTTTGCTATTTCTGCCTTTTTCTTTTCTGATGAAAATCTTGCTTTGCTTCTTCCTGTCTGCCACACTTTTTTTTCACAGCAAAATTCTGTAAGCTTCTCCTAAAATTAACCTGTGAAAATGCAAATTATTTGCTCTGAGGGTGTTTCCTCAGGCTGCTCTGATGTTCCATATTCCATTCTGGACACAGAGGTTACAAATGAAAATATTGCTCAGCCAGCCAAATAGAAAGATGTATTGCAAGAAGAAGCAAATTGTTGTTGTAAAAGATTACAAAGCAGCAAACAATTCTTTTTTAGTGCTGGAGGCAAAAATATCAATCCTCTCTGCTGGCCTAAAATCAAGATTTCAGTATGAAAGCAGCTCAAGGCCAGTGGTGAAGTGTGATGTGCACACGGAGATCATCCCCATGAAATCGGCTCCGAAGCCCCGAAAATTAATTTAACAATTCTAATTGGGAAGATGCAGGCAGATTAATGAATTCCAATTTGTGTTGTGGATGTTTGCTGCAGTAAACAAGCAGCAACAAGATTGTGATTCCTTGCTGGAATGCCTCTGAGAAAGCAGCCGTGAATCATCGGAACAGTCACGCTCCTCAAAGGGAAAAATCAGCCATGAACGTGCTGAAATAATGGGGGAAAATCAATCTCTCGTGATCCCTGGCTTCCAGAATCCCCCACAGCTTCCAGGTGGTGGCTGGGATCTGACACAGAGGCAGCTTCACCTGACAGGTGTCTGCAAAGAGTCCCAAAATCCCATGGAAAGTCCCAAAATCCCATGGAAAGTCCCAAAATCCCATGGAAAACAACACTGGGATGGTCATTCCTCCAGGAAGAGGAAATTCCCCACTCGGGGTATGACCAGCAGCCAAGAGGAGGCAGAAATTCTCCAAATTCCATAACTCCAAATCTCCAAACTCCAATTTCCACCAAATTCCACCAGAATCTCTGAATTCTCCAAATCTCCAAACTCCAATTTCCACCAAAATCTCCAATTCTCCAAACTCCAATTTCCACCAAATTCCACCAGAATCTCCAAATTCTCCAAACCTCCAACCTCCAATTTCCACCAAAATCTCCAATTCTCCAAACTCCAATTTCCTCCAAATTTAACCAAAATCTTCAATCTCCAAACTCCAATTTCCTTCAAATTCCACCAAAACCTCCAAATTCTCCAAACTCCAATTTCCACCAAATTCCACCAAAATCTCCAAATTCTCCAAACCTCCACCCTCCAATTTCCACCAAATTCCACCAAAATCTCCAAATTCTCCAAACCTCCAAACTGCAATTTCCACCAGAGCCTGGCAATTGTGGTTAGGTCAAACAGAGCTTCCACAAAACCTTTTTTCCCATGGTTTGGACTGAAAAACAACAAAGCAGATACACTCAGTGCCCATAAATCCTGACTACATCATTCACCACAGATACAAATAATTCCCACTGACACAAATTTCTATCTGCAATATGATTAATTCCGTTAGGGAAAAACTACTGAAATCCCATAAAGAATTAATGGGATGACTGTGAACATCCATCATAAAGGAACTTAAAAATGAAACTGCAGGTTCCCCTCTCGCTGTGCTGAGTTCAAAATTCACCCACAGGCACAGAGAAGAACCCTTGGCCAATTTGTGCTGGAAGCAAAGCAAAGAATTGGGATTGATGTTGGGAATTCCTGGGTTTCAGTCTTGTTTTTATCAGAGATCACCTGCCCTCAACCACACAACGACTCAGAATTTGGAGTGGCTAAATTTCCAGTTCTTATTTCAACAACAAACCTGGAACAAGTTCCACTTGTACTCCATCAGGAGACACTCTATGGATATTTTCAGCCATTAAAATTTCATGCATGAACTGAAGGAAATCGGAAATCGTTTTCCCAAAGTCATAAAATCCAGCTCTCCAAAATCCAAAATACTGCCAGCAATCACAGGTTTAGCTGTGGTGGTTCCATGCAAAGACATTTTGAGAATGAAGATACAAAGTGATCACGCTGCACTTTTCCACAGAATTATCCACAGGGGGCTTATTAAGGGCCCAAAACCCAATTAAAATCAGGAGACAAACCTAAACATTTTTGGGTGTAATTACTGGATTGGGTCTGCTCCTGCTTTGAACACAGCGTGGTGCCCTGGAATATTGGTTTGCCCGGAAAAGAAAGCCCAAAAAAACCCTACAAACATAACCTGGGATAAGTTAGGACCTTAAATCCCATCCAGTGCCACCCCTGCCATGGGCAGGGACATCTCCCACCATCCCAGGGTGCTCCAGCCTGGCCTTGGACACTTCCAGGGATCCAGAGACAGCCACAGCTCCTCTGGGAAATTCATTCCAGGGCCTCCCCACCCTCCCAGAAGACAATTTCTCCCCAATATCCCATCTAACCCTGCCCTCTGGCAGTCTAAAATTGTTTCTCCTTAATTTAAATTGTATTTAACGTGTGGTTCCTTCCCTCTGCCATCAGCCTCCCTTTCCTGTTCCATCTCCTCTCCTGTTGTTCCTCTGGACACAAACTCCTCTGGAGCTGCTGCTCCCCCACATCCAGAGTGACCACAGCTCTTGCTCCTGGTCTCCCTGGATCATCCCAAACCCCCAAATATCAAATCCTGGAGCTGAGGGATCTCCCAGCTCACTGCTGATACCTCCAGCTGTGGAATGAAATCCCACAGGAGCCAAGAGCCACTTCCAGCCCTACTGCTGTCCCCTGCCAGAGCAGACCAGTGCCACCACCCCACTGAGACACCAGGGATGCCTTTTTGGGACTGCCTAAAAACAGAGGCCAGGCAGAATTAAGGGAATAAATAGTAGTTCTATTTATTGAAGGACCTTCAGGTACATTTTGGGCAGACAAAGCCTCCCCAAGGGGACACACCCAAAAATGGATGATGGGTCACGGGTTTCCAAACTTTTATAAGTTTGGGCCATTTGCAGATTGAGGTTAATCTCCCAGTTACAGGTAATGAAGTAATTAATTGGTTAATCTCCCAATTACAGCTTCAGGTAATGAAGTCATTTACCCCAAATTTGCTCCCCCCAACCCACTTTTGTTTCCATCTCTCAGGCCTGAGGCAGTGAGGTGTCCTTGATTCCCAGGCCTGGGGAGGAATTGCTGTGTCTGACCAAAATGGGAAAGCAGCAGCTCATACTCTACATGGAGTTTAGAGTTCTACACTAGAGAATTACAAAGAGATGAAAAATAGAAAAGTTAAAATCCTGAGGCCTCACTAGGACAGCGCTGTCCCTTCCTCTGGACATTGTCACTCCATGGGACTCCAAAGGGACAAGGGAAGAGGGACAACAGGCACCACCTGGGTGCTGCTGAAGCCCCTGAAATTCAGAAAACATCCAGCCCAGAAAATTCCTGCTGCTCTGTCCTCAGGAGACTCCAACCTGATGACCTGGAGATTAATCTTGTGCAGGGAACGTAAATCCAAGGATGGCAGCACGAGGCCCACACGTGTCACACCAATCAAAACCAGTTCAGCCAAGGATTAGAGCAGAGCAACCAGGGAAAACGCTTTAAAAGCTCAAGCCAGGGCCTTAAAAACATTGAAAAATATAAAGATGCACCTCATAGTTCTAAAAATTTAAACTCGAGATTAGAAATGTGACATTTTTCACCTCAGCTTGAGTGCAAATTCATGCACTCCCTATGAGGCCCGGCCTGGTAAAAGCAAGATCAAAAATAGATGTTCCAGCTGATTAAATCCTCAGCTAAACAAATTGTCTACAGGAAAATGCATTAGAGAGATGCAAGAGCAGCAGGACACTGGGATGAAATTGGATTCTTTGGCTCATGTGTCTGAAGCATTCCAAATTCCCTCGTTTATCAGGAGAAATTAGCACAATAGGGATACTCCAGGCATGGAAATTCAACACTCCCACCTGAAATGTGGGTGAGAAACCAGATGGGTTTGAAAGGAAATAAAAAACCAGCAGAAAAACCCCACGGGATTAGAATATAGAAGGATTAATATAAGAAAACAGCCCTCTTTTAGCTAAAATAGTTATGCTGATTGTCAACATTTGTTTGCAGGTATTAATACAAAAATAAAATCATCTTAGAGTGGTAAAAGATAAAAGTATTACCAGGAATAATGGAATGAAATGCAGAATAGAAGTGTGGATTATTGAAAAAAAAACCTTCTAGACCTCTGTATTTACTAAATATGAATAGTCCTGATCATTTGGTGTATTAAAAATACACTTAAACACAAGGCAGATAATAAAAAATACAACAAATGAATATTGTGATGATAAATCCTTCAGTATTTAGCCAGGAATCCCAGATTTTGGGGCCAGGGGAAGGAAAACAAGAACAAGTAACTCTGAATTCCTTCAAAAATGGTCAATTTTCTATTTGTATTATATCCATACATCTTATTTAACATAAATGCCAAGCTCTATGGAAATCTGATGGCTCATTTTCAAAGATCACTCCGTGGTGCTGAAAGGATGACTAAAACTGCTGACAAATAAAGCAGCCTGAGAATGAAAACAGGATCTCGCTCCTATGAGACCTGGGACAATTTTTCCATCCCCAAATGATCTCCTGGAAAATACATTTGTGACAATTCCAGATCAGGAATGGCTGCATCAGGTACCTGATATTCCTTCTTCTCATCAATCTCCAATTTTTCAATTGTGGAATCAAGCCAAAAACCCCAAAACTCAGTAACATCCTCCCAAAAAAAGGTATTTTTCAGCTCGATAATCAAACTTTTGTCACAAAAACATGAACTAATCAAGATCACAGTTATTAAGCACTAAGAAGCTTTTAATCTTGGTTATTCCTTTCAGTTGAGTCATTACTTGAATATTTTCTTGCCTTCCTGAAATGATTAACGGTGGTGACCTTTTCAAACTCGGGCAGGATCTTCCCTGCATGCAAAATAAACCCACAAAAGCTTAATTTAAAGTACAGCCCCAACCCAATCTACTCAAAAAATCTCTGTCAACAATTAATTGAACATTCAGGAAGTCAAATAAAAAAAATGTGTGGTTGGTGGTGGTTTTGTTTTGAATTCATTTGTCCTCTTTAATATCCTGCTCGAGGCAGGAATTACTGGTGACAAAACCAGTCACAGTTCTCACATCAATTTAATTCAGAGCATGGAGCTGCACAGATCGATTTTGCACTACAAAATCCTCCCATTCCAGCTCCCAGATCCACAGGAAAGCCCTATGGAAGAGCAGATCCTCAGAAAAAACAGCCCTCAACCTCATCTAAATAAACAAATCAATAAAATGATACCCCAAAGTCACTGCTGGAGCAGCAAAAATCAAGGAAAAAGGGATTGGAAGGAGATGTCTGTCCCAAAAAAAGGTCACTGAAGGGACAGCTCTGAATTTCTAAGTAATCAGTGCTTTTTTTTTGTCTCAGGTAAAATTACTGGGATTTTGGGAGCAGCTCTCCCTTGGAGTAGGAATATCTACTCAACTCTTACAAGCTACAGGATTCCCAACCTAGGGGGATGGCAAATGGGAATTATCAGGAAATTCCCTACCCTGGGATACCTGGAATGGGAAATAAAGAATTATTTGTCAATGGGAACATCAGGTAATGGAAACATCAGGAAACTCCCTACACTGGGATCACTCCAGAATGGGAAATAAAGGGTTATTTGTCCAACAGGAATATCAGGAAATTCCCTACCTTGGGATCACACTGGAATAAAGGGAATTAAAGGGTTATTTGTCAATGGGAGCATCAGGAAATTCCCCACACTGGGATCAGACTGGAATGGGAAATAAAGAGATATTTCTCCAATAGAAATATCAAGTGATTCCCTACTGGGATCAGACTGGAATGGGAAATAGAGATACTTGTCCAATAGAAATATCAGGAAAATTCCCTATCCTGGGATCACACTGGGAATTAAAGGGTTATTTGTCAATAGGAGCATCAGGAAATTCCCTACAACGGGATCAGACTGGAATGGGAAATAAAGAGATATTTCTCCAATAGAAATATCAGGTGATTCTGCACTGGGATCACACGGGAATAAAGGGAATTAAAGGGTTATTTGTCAATAGAAATATCAGGTAATTCCCTACTGGGGTCACACTGGAACGGGAACGAAAGGGTTATTTTCAATACAACAAACATTTTCTGGAGTTTTCTGCATTCCCGTAAATCCCAAGTGCCTCAGAAGTGTGTCTGCCTGGAAAGGTGACACGTGCCACAATCCTCTGTTCTCCAAGTCTCAGGAATTCTTCCTCTGCCTTTGAAATGCAGCGTTTCAATTCCTGCAGATCAAGAGATGCAGGATGGAAATGGGGCACTTGGAGCTGGGAAAAGCATCGTGATCCGTGGCTGCTGTTAGCAGGATTGAACATTAACACCCCTGCTTTCATTCTCGTCCCTCTTGGAGATCTGCTTTTATCTCTCCTGTCTCTTTTTAACCTTTCTCTGTGGTAATTGTATTTGTTAATCGTGTTAATTAAGGCTGCAAGCTCACCAGGGAACATCCTCCCCTTTGTTTTGGAGCTGCCTGTCAGGCCTGGCAGAGACACAGCATCGAAAATGCCTCAGATATTGGGATCAACAAAACCATTCCATGGAATTATGGGCTGAAGATGGAGCTCCTGAAATTCCCCTTCTGTGCTTGGATCTCAACTTTCTCCCCATTAATCCTGGCTCTTTAGGAATATAATTTTATGGAATTAGAATTACAGCTTCTGGGGAGAGATTTTAATATTGACTAATAAAACAAATCCATGCTAATTAAATTGTCCCTCTCTCAGCCAAGAGCTGGTGCCCTTCAAAGGTCCACAGGCTTCAACCCCTGAATTTGTTGTTTAGTTAAATGCTGGGTGTTTATTCTCTTTGTTTACAGCCAAAACCGCTGGATTTTAATCTATATGACAGATTTCCTAAATTAGTAACCCTGAATTATTCATTAGCTATTTAGCCAAATGCTCTCCCCAAGCCCCCGGTCGTTTTCAACTGAACAAANAAATCTGAAAATACCTTTGAACCTACAGGGCCTGGATGCCTTTGAACGTTGCTGAGTTCCCTTAAACCTCATTTTTGTGGAATGAGCTCTAAAATACACCGGGCTCAAGTGCACCAATTAGCTCAGGAATAACAGCTCCAATAACATGGAAAAGCTCATTTTCCCTTGTTGTTAGGGAAGGCAACTTTCACCTAATGAGGTTATCCATCATTCTGCAGTTTTTACCTGCAGGGTTCATTAAAGCTTTTGGAAATGGAGCTGCAGCACAAAACATTTTAAGAATACACAGAAAATCCTAGGGAAAAAAAAAACCAACAGGAGAAAAGGAGGTTCAGGGGGATCTTCTGGCTCTGCACAAGTCCCTGACAGGAGGGGACAGTGAGGGGGGATGGACTCTTCTCCCAGGGAACAGGGACAGGAGGAGAGGGAACGGCCTCAAGTTGATGTTTAGGGTAATTTTTTATGGAAAGGTCCGTGATCCATTGGAAAAGGGACCACCAGGGCAGTGGAGGAGACAGCCTGGAGCAACCTGGGATGGTGGAAGGTGTCCCTGCCCATGGCAGGGGGTGGGTGAGATGATTTTTAAGGTCCCTCTCATCCCAAACCATCCTAGGTTTATGATTCCACAATCCCCTGATCCCTGTGGAACCCCTGAGGCGACGCCAGACAATCCAAGTAAAACACTGGGATTATTCAGAACCAAAAAAGCTAAAAAATTACCAAAAAAACCCTCCAAAAAGGATGAAGGAATGTCGAGATCTGCAGTGAAGCCAACCCACAGTGCCTAAAGGATGATAAACCAGGAATGTGTCTGCCACAGTCTGTCATGGCAAGCCCAGGAGGAGCCAAGAGCACATCCCAAAAACACAGAGCCCAAACGTGGGGATGCTGCCACGAGGGAAGTTCCACACAGCAACACTTCCAACAAAGCCAAATCCAGCAGGAAAACCTCCTGGAGAAACCCTTTTCCCACAGAAGATTTCACTTCAGTTAAGCCCACATGTGAGGGTTGGAGGCCAGGGATTCTCCAGCTACCACAGATCCTCTGAGAATGTTTATTCCTCAGAGATCTGGACACTGCAAACTTATTTAAAGGGATTCAAACTTATTTAAAGGCATTAAAAACTGTTTAAAGGTCTTGAAACTCCAAAAATAATTTCTCTGAGAAGGAATCTGCTCCCTTCCTCTTTCCCTTTCCCAGGGAATGGCTGAATCCATCCAATTTCAATTATTAATCCAAGGATCTGTTGTATTTTGCTGGGATTTGGAACAGCTGGGCACTATTTTATCACCATCTTTTCCCACATATGTGGCTGGGGGATGAAGGAAGTTGCTCCTTTCTGTTTTCCATGGATTCAGCCAGGGCTGGGAGCCAATTTCCCTGGAGAGAGCAGATGTAGGGATGGCACAGCTGGTTCTGTGGTTGTTGTGTGGGCTTGTTTGTCTCCTCCTCACCTCCGTGTCCTTCACAATCCCTCCTCCAAGTGCTGAGGAATTCTCCTCGGAGATGGAGACAGATGGGAGAACACACTCAGCTGAGAAAAAGTGAGGAACCCTCTGGTTTTCCCCCCCATCCTTTTCCCTACTGCCTTCAGTTTGTTTCTCCTGGAACTTTCCGTGGAGAATTGAGAAACACAGCGTGTCCAACCCCAGCCCCAGCCTGGAAAGCAGCAGAATCATCCTGCTTTTTTTCCAAACTGGGAAAAGAAGCTGGAAATCACATCAACAGAGGGTGAGAAACACAAGCAGAGCAGCTCATCAAAGCACAGCCAAGGGTGTTCCCAACACTGGGATATGGGAATGCATCCTGCTAAATATGGAGAGGAGTGGAAACGGCTCCAGCAGCACATCCTGGGAAATCCCAGAATCACCAAGGTTGGGAAAGACCTCTGAGATCACCCAGCACCAGTGACAGACACTGGGTTTGTGTCAAAAGCAGGAATCAGCTCCTCCGGGCCAAAGCCTGGGAGAAGGTGGCCAGGAGAGCTTGGATTTGGGATCCTGGAATGGCAGTACTGGGCAGGGCCACCTCAGCAGAGTGGGACATGCAGGGGTGGCACAGGGAGACACCAGCAGCACCTGAGCTCCTCCACAACCACCAGAGAAATGCATGGATCTTATCAATTCCACGGAGACACCAGGAGCACCTGAGCTCCTCCACAACCACCAGAGAAATGCATGGATCTTATCAATTCCAGGGAGCCACCAGGAGCATCTGAGCAGCTCCACCAGCACCAAACCTCCAGAGAAATTCATGGATTTCATCCACTCCAGGAACCCACCAGGAGCACCTGAGCTCCTCTACCACCATCACACCACCAAAAAAATTAATGGATCTTATCAATTCCAGGGACTCACCAGGAGCACCTGAGTCCTCCACCAGCACCAAACCTCTGGAGAAATTAATGGATCTAATCCATTCCACCAGCAGCATCTGAGCTCCTCCACCAATACCAAACCACCAGAGAAATTCACGGATCTTACCAATTCCAGAGAGCCACCAGGAGCATCTGAGCTCCTCCACCAGCACCAAACCTCCACAGAAATTCATGGATCTTATCAATTCCATGGAGATACCAGCAGCACCTGAGCTCCTCCACAACCACCAGAGAAATTCATGGATCTCATTTATTCCAGGGAGCCACCAGGAGCACCTGAGCAGCTCCACCAGCACCAAACATCTGGAGAAATTCATGGATCTCATCAATTCCACCAACACCAAAACTGTGGAGAAATTCATGGATCTTATCCATTCCACCAGCAGCACCTGAGCTCCTCCACCAATACCAAACCACTGGAGAAATTCATGGATCTCATCAATTCCAGGGAGCCACCAGGAGCATCTGAGCTCCTCCACCAGCACCAAACCACCACAGAAATTTATGGATCTCATCAGTTCCTGCTCTCCTCAGCAATTCCAGCTAAGTACTCTCCAAAATTCCACCTTTCTCAAGCACCATTCCATTGAATTCTTTCATATTTGGCTCCATGATCACAGAACAAAACCCAACACAGTAATTTGATCGTTTCTGTTCGCCTCCATGAAATTTTGCAGCTTCCAGGAATTCAAGAGCTCCGTTGTTACTCATCAGGTTTGGAAAAATCTCAACTGGTTTGTGCCATCTTATTTAACTCCCTGAATTCCTCCTCCACGGGAGATTGGTGTGCCATGAAAACAGAGCATGTTTGCCCAAAAAAATAATGGATATAAAATAAAATTATTTATATTTGATATTATAGTCTGAAAAACAAATTGCTGGCTGTGTTTTAGCTGCACTGAGGGATAAACAAGAGAAAAAACAGAGCAAAATTTCCTGAGATTTAATTTCTGCTCTGTCCTGTATTTTCTTCATCCATGAGGTAACAGGTAATTATTAAATTATTGGAGGTAAATGTCAATTAATTTGGGAAAAATCCACAAAAATCTTAATTAAGAAAAGCCAATCAACATCCTATTGTAGAAATCCCTTCTTTAAAACCTCACCAGAGCCTGAATAAATAAAAACTGAATAAATTATTTAGATTGGAGAAATATTCACGAAATTCCAGGATGGTTTGGGTTCAAAGGGATTTAAAAATCTCATCCCATTCCCATGGGCAGGGACACCTCCCACTGTCCCAGGTTTCTCCAAGCCTGTCCAATAGTCCCTTGAGGAACTATTTATAAATTTGAGGCTAAATCCAGCAAAACAAAGGAACCTGTGTTATAAATTGCAGAGGGCACTTGGAAAACACTGAATTTTGGGATCTTCCAAGCCATTGCTGGGAAGAACCTTGCTATGGGGGTAAAATGGATGATTTGAAGTCCTTGCTTGGCAAAAATTAGATGGAAGAGGTGTAAAAATCAAAGATATTCTTTTCTTATTCCTTTGGAATCCTCAAGGTGTGGACGGGGTGAGGGAGAGCAGATTGTGGGATGTGGAATGGGAACGTGCTGGGATTCGGAGAAAGAGCTGAGGACCATCTCCAGGAGATGCTGTTCCCTCTGCAGTCTCTCCAAAGGAAACTCACCATGTCCAATATTTCCATGGCTTGTGCCTGCCTTTTTTCCCCATAAAATCCCCCCAGAAGGCACCAAGGGATACGATGGGAATTAGCAAAGGAAGAAGGAGCTCATGGAATTCCGGGATCTCTGAGGCAAAACTGCCAGATGCAAGACAGGAATGAGCCTGGTGGATCCTGGTGGAGGAAAATCCCAAATCTCCAGAGGTTTTGTGCTGCCCCTTTATGGGAATGAGGCATTTGGAGATGGGATCCAGGGTTTGGAGCAGGCAGGGATGGAGGTCACTGTGGTGACATGTGGATCGTGGCCAGTGGGAACAGCCTTTCCCTGAGGAAAAGAATCATTTGGATCATGGAAACACTTGAATCATGGCCTTATTCTTTAAAAAAAAACCCTCAACATTTGCTTTTCTATTTTTTTTTTTTATGGGCAAGATCTGACTGGATACAGGAGCAGCCTGTGGTGACACAGATTCCATCAGCACCAGCAGGAGAAGGAAATTGCCAAGTATTGTCAGAAAAGCAGGAAAACACCTGGAAAAGGCCATTATTTCAAAGGGAAAGAGGAGTGAGGGAAGGCAGAAAACTGAAAACAAGAAAAAGGAGCAGAAGATTCCTCAAACATGGTGAAAACACTGATTTACCACCCCCAGAGTGAGGAAGTTCCCTGGTTAGGAGGCTGGAAAAGTTACAGATTCCATAATATCCAAGGTGGATTCATTCCCTGGCTTGGCACTGCTGTGTGCCTGGTATTTACTTTTATCCCCATTTATTTTTATTTATTCCTGAGGCAATTCCTTCCCTTCCCAGCTCCCACAAAGGCCACCTTATGTAAGTGACATTTGGCTGGGCACAGGTGAGGCTGCTCCATGTCCTGCATCCCGATGCCAGAATTTCCCCAGCACATCCAGGGGCTCAGCTGGACCCCACAGCACACAGGGAACATCCTCCAGACACTCCAAGGAAATGCTGGAGCACAGGGAAACATTGAAAATTGCAATATTTTAAATTAAACTGAAGCTGGCTTTGCTGTGTGGTTTGTGTTGAGGGTGTGCTCACACTCAAACACTTGAAGCCTTTTAAGAGTGATTTCCTTAATTTCTACATTTATTTCCTTCTTATTTAAGCTTAAAACACTTCCAAATCACCTGATATTACAAAGTCCTAAAAACTGAGTTGAAAACCTTTCCTTTTTTCCATTCAGAGGGATCCCACCTCCTTTCCAAGTTGATCCAAGTTCCATCCACAAATGAAATATCTGATTTCTTTTTTCACCAAACAACACAGATGCTGAGCCTGGTCCCACTGTTCTCCCCTAATTCCCAGCTGGACCATTTTCCCCTCATTTCTCTGGACAGGCTGCTGGGATCAGATGAGCTCCATGACAGATGTTGCAGGGAATTAATGTGAATAACCCCAAAACATCAGTGACTCCAAGCAATTAAAATCCCCAAGAATGCTCTGGAGCTGCTACAGCTCATAACCAGCTTGAGGTTGTTATTACTGCTTGGATTAAAATTAAAAACAAACAAAAAGCCCCAAAATAAACAAACAAACAAATTAAAAAAAAACCAACAAGAAATCGTCAGGATTCCAGAATTCTAAAGGAATGGGTAAGTAATGGATATATTACTTATATCCATTATATTATTACTGTGTGAGGAGGGATTAAAAAATTCACATTACTCAAACTTTTCTGGTTCAATTCCCACATTCAACTGGTGAGTATTTTGGGATTTAAAAGGTGGATCCTGCAAAGCACATCCAGAGGAAATTTAGGAAATGAACCAGGGAGATCCTCATGGATTTTCCTGGATTTTATTTGGCTTTTTGATGGCTGTTTATGGTTTAAGCAGGATAAGTGACCCTCAGAGGCAGCCCCAATCAGCTGTAATGGCACCCAAATCGACCATTTGGGGTTAGAGATTTGTGGGGATGGGGAAAAAACCTCTCAGTCAGGATTCCCTTGGAAAAAAGGTGGAAAAGAGGGAGATTTGCAGCCAGCAAAAACTGTCTCAAAGCCTTTTCCACTCCGAGAGTGCCCTGCTCGAATCACCCTGAGCTGAGAGAGTGGAGGAAAAAACGTGCCCTGAAGGCTCTGAGATGAATTCCTGGGCTCTGAAATGAACTGATGGGCTCTGAAATGAACTGATGGGCTCTGAAAGGTGTTCTGAGATGAATTGATGGGTCCTGAGGTGAATTCATGGGCTCAGAAATGTGTTCTGGGATGAATTCATGGGTCCTGAGATGAATTGATGGGCTGTGAAATGAATTCCTGGGCTCTGAAATGAATTCACAGGTCCTGAAAAGAAATGTTGGGCTCTGAAATGAATTCCTGGGTTCTAAAAACGTGGTCCAAGATGAATTCATGGACTCTGAGATGAATTCCTAGGTTCTGAAATGAATTCATGGGCTCTGAGATGAATGTCTGGGCTCTGTTATGAATTCACGAGTCCTGGAATTTCACCATCGGTTCTGAAATGAACTAATGGGCTACGAAATAAATTCACAGCTCACGAAATGAATTCCCGGGCTCTGCAATGAATTCCTAGGCTCTGCAATGAAATCCCGGGCTCTCCCACACAGGCACAGGGCGCCTGGGAAAGTTGGCGGCTGCTGCCTTTGTTCCCGGGAATAAAGGGTTGCATTTCTCCCGGAGAACGGCGCCTGAACAAACGGCAGCGATGGAGGCCCCGCATGAACCATCATCCCCCGCCCGCGTTTTTCTGCTCGATTCACCCAGGAACTACCCGCGCTCCTTCTCCCCGCTTCAAGCCACAGCTCCACCGGTTTAAAACCCAGTCCAAACCCGGTTTAAACCCGGCACGGGCTTACCATGTGTGTGCCACCGTGAAGCGACGGCGCTGGCGGATGCTTTTATTCACCAGCAACTTTCTGAAGAAGCAGGGAGAGTTCCTGGGCGAGCTGCGAGGAGAAATCTTTGGCGACGTGGGTCTGTTCCCGGAGAGCTTGGGCAGCTCCAGCTCCAGGTGCATCTGCTCCTTGAAAGTCCTGATGTAAACCTCGGCCTCGGCAGTGGCGATTTCCCGGGAAGGTTCCCTGGCCGTCATCGCTGCCGGCGGCTCAGGGATGGCCACGGGCGAGCATCCCCCGAGCCCCGGCGCTGGGAACGCGGAGCTGCCCCCGCTCATTCACCAAAACCCACGGCGGGAGGAGGATCCGGCAGCGCTGCCGCAAAGCCCCGGCCCTGAGCGCTTTTATTCCTGGGGAAGATGCTGCCCGTGTTGTTGCTGTTGTTGTTGTTGTGGCCGCTCATGAAAAATTCAGCGCGCTCTGCTCCAGCATCCCGCCCCTCCCCGAGCGGGAAAAGCGGCGGGTTTTTTGGGGATGGGCTCCGGGAATCCGCTCGGCTCGGGGCTTTCAGGAGAGGATTTCATTGAGAATTAGTTTTGCCCGCACCGCGGTGGCTCCACCCAAGGCGCGCTCATTGGCTCGGGGTTATTTTGACAGGAGGACTCTGTCCTGCCCTCTTGGCATTCCCAGGAAATTTTAAGGACCTGTGCAACATCCCGATATTGCTCGCGGGTACTCCCCCGGCTCTGAGAGCACTAGGAGTGGAGATAAAGGCGGAATGGGAATAAAAACAAAAGCAAGGAATTCTATTCCGCAGGAACAAAGCCTGCAGGAATTCCCGATTCATGGAAAGGTTCCACCGTCCTGGGATGCAGAGCCAAAAAAACCTCTGCCAAATCAAAGCATGGGGGAGCTGGCAGCTCCCTCCCAAGTTAATCACAATAATTTTTAGAGTCTATGTATTTCAAACAGAAATAAAACCACAGGAATTTTATCACGGGATATAAACACCGTGAAAGCAATTTCTATTTTTTCCAAGGATAAAAAGCAACGTTCAGGTAAGGAAGTTAAAGACAAGGAGCCCAGTGTAAGAGCACAATAAATCCCCGAGGGAGGGGCATTTTTTAATGTGGTCAGAGCTGACCAAAAATGCAAATGGAATAAATGTTTGTAAAGGAGGAGGAGTCAGGGAGAGGAAAGTGCTCTGGTTGCTCAGTGCAGGCATCAATTACACAGCAAATCCCTGCCCATTCCAGTGGGTTTTCCATCAAATATCCCGAAACACTTGACAGGAACAGCAGCGTGCCTTCCTCAGCTTCCAGCAAAGCCTCATCCTGGAGAACATCCCCTCAGAGGAGTTCCCAGACATCCCACCCAACCTGCCCTCAGCCCTACTCCCAGTTATTAAAAACCAAAATAAACCAAAATATCTGCCCAAGCCTCGCTTAAGGGCACTGGAACTGAAGTGGGATTTAATCCTGAGAGGTTCAGGCAGCAGCAGAATGGGAATATTGGATGGTTTAGGAATTTTGATGTGGTAGGCTGGGATCTGTTACTGCACCGACAGGCAGGGAGAGACAAACAGAAACCTGGGAGCTGAAAGGGGAATCAAATCCACACAAATGCTTTGGAGCTGGAATTCCCAACAGAAAGAAAAAAAGGAATTCCCAATAGAAATAAAAAATGGAATTCCAAACAGAAATAAAATCTGGAATTCCTAACAGAAGCAAAAAATGGAACTCCTAACAAATAAAATCTGGAATTCCTAACAGAAATAAAATCTGGAATTCCCAATAGAAAGAAAAAAAGGAATTCCCAACAGAAATAAAATCTGGAATTCCAAACAGAAATAAAATCTGGAATTCCCACTAGAAATAAAAAATGGAACTCCAAGCAGAAATAAAAATGAACTTTCTAACTCTAATGGGATATGGGAGGGGGTTTGTGAGGATACATCTGGTATTGGGGAAATTTCCATGCCTTTTCCTAAAGCTTTTCAAAGGGCAGGGAGAACAGAGGGAAGTCACATTTTAAAAGCAATAAAACAATTTTCCACTGTGCCCATTAGGAAAATGCTCCCCATCATTTGGCCATCGACAGATCAGTAATGGCCTGGCAGCCCCAGAGCCTGGACAAGATGGGAAGAGAGATTCCAGAGGATGGAGCTGATGAGGAGGAAGAGGAGCCTGGGGGAGGAAGAAAGGCTCCATTCCCTTGGGAAAGCAGGAAGAGAGGGAACACAAAGAGCCACCCATGCAGAGAGCTGGAATGCAGGAGCTTCTCCAAGCTGAGGATGTTTGAAGGCTGACCCTGAGCACAGGAGATTTTTCCCACACCTTCCAGCTCCTGGTGGCAATGGATCCACACTTCCCTGATAAAATTCCCTGGGAAAGGTCCCAACACAGCTCTCCTGGAGTTCCAGCTCCCACCCCTCATGATTCTGGTGTTCCCCACACACAGGACCCTGCAGCCAACATCCCCCAATTCTCCAGGGATTTATAGCTTAGAATTCTGGCCAGACATGGTGCCTCACTCCAGGATGAGCCAAGAGGAGGTGAGAACCAGACACTGGAGCAGGTGAGAACCAGACTCTGGAGCTGGAAATCTGGCAGGAAAGGTGGGATCTGAAAACCCTGGCAGGAATTCCCTGTGTTTGCAGGGAATAGAGAGCACCCAAGGCATCAGAGCTTCTGGGGGGTTCATGGAATCATGGAATGGTTTAGGTGGGAAGGGAACTTAAATCCCACCCAGTGCCACCCCCCTGCCATGGCAGGGACACTCCCACTGTCCCAGGCTGCTCCAAGCCCCAGTGTCCAACCTGGCCTGGGACACTGCCAGGGATCCAGGGGCAGCCACAGCAAATCTGGGAATTCCATCCCAGCCCCTCCCCACCTTCCCAGGGAACAATTCCTGCCCAATCTCCCATCCAGCCCTGCCCTCTGGGAAGCCATTCCCTGTGTCCTGTCCCTCCATCCCTTGTCCCCAGTCCCTCTCCAGCTCTCCTGGAGCCCCTTCAGGCCCTGCCAGGGGCTCTGAGCTCTCCCTGGAGCTTCTCCTCTCCAGGGGAGCACCCCCAGCTCTCCCAGCCTGGCTCCAGAGGGGCTCCAGCCCTGCAGCAGCTCCGTGGATTCCTCTGGATTCTCTCCAGCAGCTCCAGGTCCTGCTGCTGTTGGACCCCAGGGCTGGGGCAGCTCTGCAGGTGGGGCCTCACCTGAGAGGGGCAGAACCCAGATCAGTCTCACCCAGCATCACTCCCAACCCTCCCAGAGCTGTTTTCCATCTGTTCATGCCAAGCCTGGATTGACCCTGGGAGTGCAGGGCCAGGTTTACAAATGAAAATGATTCCCAGGCAAATCCCTGTTCCCTGAAAACCCCAGGAACACCCCAGGACTGCACTGATCTGTCCATCACCAGGGATTATTGCCTGCAGCCCAGGATAACCATCCCATTGGAAAAGGGAGCAGAAAAATGAAGGAATTGTTGAGGAGGAGGAAAAGATGATTGAAGGAAAATGCCTGGCTGGAAAATGAGACCACTTGGAAGAAAAAGGAAACAATTAAGGAAACTTTCAGAAGTTTTAAGTGCATTTGGGTGAGATTCCATCCCCACTTCCCAACTCACTGAAGAGTCTGGAAGTGCTGAAAGTTTTAATACATTAGATTAAAATAACTGATAGGGTGGGAAACAACATTTCCAAGCCTGCAACTCCTCATCAAAAGCTGATCCTGAGTGTGCTGAGAACAATTGCTAAGCAACAAGAACACATCTTTTTTTTTTTTTTTTTTTCTTTAGCAGCACCATTATTTACCTGTTCCCAAGTCCCAGCAGGCAGGATGGAGTAAAACACCAGGGAAAAGGGAATTGTGCAGTGTCCTGCACGCCCCAGGGCAAAGGAAAAGCTTTTAGTTGACTTTTCACTGCACTCTCAGCCAGGGGCAGAGGAATTGGAAAATTCTTCCTCTGAGCACATTTAGATAAAAACAGTCAGGAATTCCCCTCTCTTACTGCAGTCACTGCTCCATCCATCCATCCCAAGGGCATCCCAAAAAGATTCCATTAACCCCACAGCAAATTAATTAGAGAAATTATTTCAAGGGATTGTGTTTTGCTGGTGCTGCTTGGGCTTCTTTTTCCAAGCAAGGAAACCCAGGGGAAAAGGTATTTTTATTCAAGTACAAAGTCTCCTTTCCCAAAATCCTGGCTGATAAAATTCCCTCTTTCACAGCAAAAATAAAATCTTTATTCCAAATGACCTGAAAATTAAGATTATTCTTTATAAAGCATAAAGTACAGATTCTCTCTGTGTGTTTTAATTGCTGTTCAATAATTTGTTATTTAATCCATGGAATATCCACGTGCTCCTGGAGCAACAGGGGCTGTTGCTTCGTT
The DNA here is from genome assembly GCA_024734555.1 of Trochalopteron elliotii. Lineage (NCBI taxonomy): Eukaryota > Metazoa > Chordata > Aves > Passeriformes > Leiothrichidae > Trochalopteron > Trochalopteron elliotii. The sequence continues at coordinate 215,389 of JANPWX010000245.1, forward strand.
AGTTCTGGAATTACTTGGAAGGTCCCTCACACACAGCAGGGTTTCCTTGGCTTAAATCAGGCCCAGGATTGGGAATGTCAGGAGAGATGGACAATTCCAGAACATTTATTAAAGCTGAGGATGCACAAGGGAAGGATTCAAACCCTTAAAATCCCTTTTAGACTGAAATCAGACCACATCTGATGGGGAAAAAAACCCATTACTGGGTCAGGACATGATGGAATTTCACAGCACTGTCCCTACTTAGGGTGGATTTCTGCCAAATGGGTTGGGAAGAGATCCATGATGGATTTCCAGGAGAGAAATTCCAGGAGCCAACCAGCTCCATTAGCTCTGGAGGAGATGAACATGAGCCTGAAGAGGAGGCAGGGAAATCAGCCACAGCACATTCCCAGTAGGAAATAAAAGGAAAAGAGAAATGTCTGGCTTTGGGAAAGGGAGGGAAAACCAGATTTTGAGGGAAAGCAAACCAAGCTAAGGCAGGAAAAAACCCCATAAAACAACAACTTTTTCTTGGACTAAACCAACACAGTGACTGGAGAGAAAAAACGAGGCAATGAGAGAGTGGAAAATACAGAAATTGTCATTTGTACTGGAAAATAACTGGGTTACAGAGGCAGCAGCAGAGCAGGGAATAAATCTGCAGTGGAAATGTCACAGGACTGACAGGGATGTGATCCTCAGCTCAGCCCCTGAGGCAGCAGCTGCAGCTGCCAGGATGAGCCAGCACTGGGAATAAATCAGAGCAACCCCGGGAATGGGAGACAGGCAGAGATGAAGGGAAAGAATCAAAGAGAGAAATGTCTGGAGCGA
>JANPWX010000245.1:226281-236759 GCA_024734555.1 Trochalopteron elliotii
ATCCAGAGCAAATATTCCATAAATCCCAGCAACATTCCCTGTTCTCTGCCCACACTACACTGCAAAAAAACCTGGCTAAAACTCCTCCAAACCTTTCCCAGGGGTTGAGTTATTCATTTTTTGATGTGCTGCTCTTATTTTCTGCTCTTTATCTAAAAATCTTCCAAGATTATCCATCAGCAATCAAAGCCAAAGCAGTTTATATTTACCAAAGAAGACAAAATCAACTTTTTAGCTCGTTTTCACAAGGTGAAAAAAAGGAAAAGGAAAGAAAAATGAGGAAAAATAAACCTTCAGCAGGAACTCACCTCATCTGCAGTCACTGTCATGACACTTCTGCTTTTCTTCATTATTGAGATTCAAGCGCAGCCCAGGATAAAAAACTTCTGGTAAATAGAATTTCTTCACAGGGGCAACCTGAAAGAAAAAAATTAGTTATATATTTTTATTTATCAACACATATAAATTATACACTTGTATAATTATATTTAAATATATAGTAGATAATTATATATATAAATATATACATTGTATATAAATATATATTGCTTATGTATAAAAATTCCATGTAGATGTATGAATATGTATGCATTATTAACATATAATTATATAAAATATATTATATAATTAGGTATAAAATATATAATGAATTATATATAATTATATAAGATTTCCATGTTTATATATTATAACACATTACAGTTATATATTAATAATGTTACTAATATTTATCATATATGATATATTATTAATATATTAACAATATAAATAATATGCAATATAGTAATACTATTATTAATACATTAGCTACTAATTAATTATATGCTAATCAAGATTATTATATAAATAATATTGATGGTCATCAAGACCAGAAAAAGACTTTTTAGGACCATCGATTTCAACCAGCAGCACCTGAATATTCTCCACTAAACCTCACCCCACACATTCTTTGGGGAAAAAATCCAAAGGAATGAGAGTTTAAGAATATTTCCCAAATCTTATTACATGCAGAGAGTTCCTCTCCAGCACCCAAAGAATCAAATTCTCCAAAATTCTCCCAAATTCTCCAAAAAAATCTCTGTATCCCAAAGGATTGGTTGGGTCTGGGATCAGGGAATGCTGAACAGCAGCAAAGCTTTGCTTTTGTTAATAAATTGTGAAGCAAAATCAGTGCTGCAGTTGGGTCTGATCCATTTTACTGGAATTTATCCCACGTGGAATATGAATTTTCTTTTTACACCAAGCTTCCACCTGAAGATTTTAGTGTTCCATGACCTTGTGTTTGAAAACTGGTGGGAAAACACTCCAGCAATTCCAGAGGGATCCAGCCAAGGCATGAATTAAAGGACAACAACAAGCAGCTGCCAGGGAGGATAAAATCCCATGGATAAAATCCCATGGATTCACTGCCTTTCCTCATTTTCCTACACACTGGTTAAAAAATTGCTGCCCAGCTCATGCAGTGTGAAATCTCCTATTTACAGAAATTCCTAAAACACATCCTTGTGTGCAAGCTTTGGAATATGAGACCCACATTCCATCCTGTGTTTCCCCACACATTTCGGGTTCTCCACGGGCAGGATGAAAGCTCCAGGGGGATGTGAGGAGCAGACTGATCCCCTAAAAATCCCCCTCTCCCACAAAACACAGCCAAGGCTGGCTCAGAATCCCATTTTCCCATTCCCTGGATGAACAGCAGTTTGGGGAAGCAGAGCTGTTTATCCTTTCAGCCTCCAAATCCAGTTCCTCCCACTTTTCACGGAGGCAGGACACAAATACAGAGTGAAAAACCAAAATAAACCCCAGTGAAATTCCACTGACAGCACATCCTGCAGTCCCACAGCTGCTTCTTCCTCACCTCCACCACATTCCTGGAGCAGGATTTTTCCTCCCAGCAAAGTGCTGCTCCTGAAAATGCTCAGAGATAAACCCCAGGCACCTGAATTGTGAATTATTGTAGAAGTTTTTCTAAGGAAAGGGATGAAGGAGATTGTCTCATGCCACAGGGAATTGCATCATTTGTGAGCTGGAATTCAAATTGAATTCTCCTTAAAATCCATGAGAACTTCACAGGGAGAGGCACCGACTCAGACAGGGTGACAGCCACCAAAAAAAAAGTGACAATCTCAGGTCTGGCTCTCCCAGGAGGAACAGATGGGCTCCTGCTTCACATAAAATCAGGGAATGCTTGGGGATGGAAGGGAGATTTAAACTCATCCCATTTAAACTCATCCCCTGCCATGGCAGGGACACCTCCCACTGTCCCAGGGTGATCCAGCCTGGCCTGGGATGATTCCAGGGATCCAGGGGCAATGAGGAAGGAGGGAAAGGCTGGAACAATTCCAGAGTCACTCCAACACCTCCCTGGGCAACCTATTCCAATCCCTCACCACCCTTCCAGAGAAAACTTGTTTTCCAATATCAAACCTGAATCTCCTGTGGGGTCGTTCCCTCTCCTCCTGTTCCTTGGAATAAGATCCCAAATCCTCCCTGGCTGTCCCCTCCTGGCAGGGAGTTGTGGGGTGAAAAGGTCCCCCCTGAGCCTCCTTTTCTCCAGGCTGAGCCCCTTTCCCAGCTCCCTCAGCTGCTCCAGCCCTCCTTGGACACATTCCTAAGAATTTCCCCCCTTTTTATTATTTATTTGCTGAGGAAAATGTTGTTCTTTTCTGTGACCTTTTCCCGTTTCTTGTGAGCAGCAACAGCTCAAGTGCTCCGTGGAGCTTCTGGCAGCTCTGAGAAATTCCCTCCTCCTCAGAAAACCCAAGCTGTTCTCATTTCCAGCAAAAGCTGGGAAGATTTCATAGTGCTCTACAAAATACAAGCAAAGGCATCTATGAGCACCAAGGGCTGGAACTTGGGAAAAGAGGCTCAGAAAAGGGGGATTTCATGGAATCATGGAATGGCTTGGGTTGGGAGGAACCTTAATGACACTCACAGGTGGCCTGGTCCCCGCAGTGACACGGAGCCACCATCACTGTCCCCTGCAGGGAGCTCGTGGATGCAGCTCCCAGGGACAGCTCTGATCTGCAGTGGGGGAGTGGGGAAAACAAACCAAGAAACAAAATAATTCAGTATTTTGGGGTTTTTTCTGTATTTCAATAGGTCTGTGATGCTGTTTTACACCACAACGACACAGACTCTGAGATTCAGAAGGCTGAAAATGACTCCTTTATTTTTGGGATGTGTCTCCCTTTTATACTGTTTCACACAGACCAATTTGATTGGTGACACAAAGACAAACCTCTTCACTCACGTTGGTCAGAGCAGAGGGACATCAAGAAGTCCCTCCTAGGGAAAGGAATGAATAACAAAGTTACAGCTACAAAAACATTTCTCCTGTTTACAGAAAATTCCCTGGGGAAAGAATTTCAAAAAATCAAAAGACCTCAGGCATGGAACCAGGGCTACACCTTAAAGCTCATCCAGTTCTAACTCCTGCCCTGGGACACCTTCTTCTCTCCCAGGAGGCTTCAAGTTCCATCCAGCCTGGCCTTGGACACTTCCAGGGATCCAGGAGCAGCCACAGCTTCTGTGGAAATTCCATCCCAGGCTCTCCCCACCCTCCCAGGAAGGAATTTCTTCCCAACATTCATCCACCCCAACCCTCTGGAAGCCATTCCCTGTGTCCTGTCCCTCCATCCCTGGTCCAAAGTCTCTCCATCTCTCCTGCAGCTCCTTCAGGTCCTGCAAGGCCACACTGAGCTCACCCCAAAGCTTCTCCTCTCCAGGTGAACATTCCCAGCTCTCCCAGCTTTTCCTCCCACCCCTTGGATCATCCTGGAGATGGAGGATAAAATCCCATGGATGCACAGGGTGAAGCCTGGTTTTCCTACCCAGTGGTTAAAAAACAGCTGCCCAGCTCAATCAGTGTGAAATCCACTATTTCCTAAATTCCTCAAACACATCTTCATTCCCAAATTCACCTCCAAATTCCTCAAACACATCTTCATGTGCAACTCTGGGATTTCCAGCCTCTGGATTCCTTCCAGCAGCTCCACATCCCTCCTCTGCTGGATTCCATGAGCTGGATTTTCCTTTGGAGCTGTCACAGTCTTTATTTCCCATCACTGCCATTCTTATCTGAAACAGCTTTGCTAATTGTGACCACCAGTATCATCCAGTTGGAGAAGGGATTTTCCCACTTTGGCCTCTCCCAACGTTCTGGAGAAGGAATTTTCCCACTTTCATCTCTCCCAAGGCTTTGGAGAAGAGATTTTCCCACTCTGGCCTCTCCCAAGGTTCTGGAGATTTGGATTTTCTCACTTTGGCTTCTCCTGAGGTTCTGCAAAATGGATTTTAACACTTTGGCTTGTCCCAAGGTTCTGCAGAAAGAACTTTCCCATTTTGGCCTCTCCCAAGGCTCAGGAGAAGGAATTCTTCCACTTTGGCTTCTCCTGAAGCTCTGGAGAAGGAATTACTCCACTTCGGCCTCTGCCAAGGCTTTGGAGAAGAGAGTTTCCCACTTCAGCCTCTCCCAAGGCTCTGGAGAAGAGATTCTCCCCCCCCAGGCTCTCCCAAGGCTCTGGGGAAGGAATTCCTCCACTTTGGCCTCTCCTGAGGCTCTGAAGAAGGGATTTTCCCACTTTAGCCTCTCCTAAGGCCTTGGAGAAGAGATTTTCCCACTCTGGCCTCTCCCAAGGTTCTGGAGAAGGAATTCCTCTGGTTTGGCCTCTGCCAACATTCTGGAGAAGAGATTTTCCTACTTTGGCCTCTCCCAGGGTTCTGGAGAAGGGATTTTCCCACTCTGGCCTCTCCCAAGGCTTTGGAGAAGAGATTCTCCCCCTCTAGGCTCTCCCAAGGCTCTGGAGAAGGAATTTTCCCCCTCTGGCCTCCCCCAAGGCTGCCCCGAGCTTTGTCCTAACTGCCAGGCTCAGTTTAAGCCCCAAATTTGCAGTTTTAAGCCATCAGGCATGAGGATAAACTCACATATTTATCACCAAGAATAAATCCAACCAATTTTCTTACCAGTTAAAAAAAAAAATGTTAAACGCAGGATGATCTTTGTAGATGCTTGAGAAAATTCCAACCAAGCTGGGCCAAAAAAAACCCCTTTAAATAATTAATTACTATTAAAACTGTGCCTCAAGTTTAATTAGGATTTCCTTCCCAAGATATCAGCAAAATTAAGAGGATTGCAAGGACTCCTCTTGCTCTGGAGTCAATCCAAGCATTAAAGCTAGGAATACCCCAGTCAGTCTGTCCCACAAATTCCAGGAATTCTTGGATTTCCAGCAGAGGGGACAACCAGGTTGTCATTTCTCTTCAGTTCTTTCAGTTATAATTAAAATAAAAATCCATATTTTGCCGTCCTTAGGCCTGACGTGCTCTGGGAACTCCCATGAAACACAGTTTTCAAATTTTTACAGTTTTTGGGGGGAAATTTTCACCGATTTCTTTTCCTGGAATTTTCACTGGCCCTGTTTTTATAGGAAATTTCCAGACAAACATTCACAGCTTGAGCAGAAAAAAAAAAAATTCCATTTTCCTGATTATGTCAGGGATTTTTAATCTTATCTCTTTCCAAAAAGCTCCTCTCCTATTGTGAAAAAATGAAGCGAAATTAAAAATCAGCTCTGACAGCTCCAAAGGATTCAGTTCAAGTGTTCCCCACATCAGGATTTCCAAGGTAATTACAGGGGAAAATGAGACTATTAAAAGATGCAATTTCTCTCCTTCTTGTTCCTTGAGCAAATTATTTGGTGAGCCTCCCACTCCTCAGAGCAGCTGAGCAGCACTCAGAGATCAGAATTATTATTATTATAATTATCATCATTATAATAATTATTTCATCATTATTTATTATATTTATTATTATTATTTATTTTAGTATCATTTTAATTATATTTTATTTTTATTTATATATTTTATATTTTTATTTATATTTTTATTTTATTTTTAATTATATTTTCATTTTTTTAATATTTATTTTTAAAATCATTTTAACAATACACCAAACCCCAGAAAATTCAGCCACGCAGATTTTCCCCCCATGGATTTTTAAGCTGATTTTTTCTAAATTAGACTTGATGTTCCCCCTATGTTTTTACTGGGAAAGAAGCATCATCCTTAAGCTTTGCTGGGCTTCCCAGAAAATGGGAATGTTGGGATCATTATGGGATAAACACTGGAGAAATGGGATTATTATGGGAGAAATCAAGCAGCCCTTGGCTCCTGTCCCTCATTTACTTCTTCCCTTCCTAAACTCTCCCCCAGGTTGAGTTTTAGAACATTTCCTCCAAAAAAAGAAAAGGTTTGAAAATCCTCAGGTCTCCTTCCCCAAGAGTTTTTCTGGGAAGAGTCAAATTGCCTGAAAAGAAGGAATTTTTTCCCCTTTTTTCTGTTTAATTTTTATTTTAGAGCCAAACAGCAAAGCCACGCAATGACCCCAAGAACATCAGAGCCTACAGAGACCATTCTCATTCTCCAGAAGTCTTGGAAAACAGAAATATTCCAAACCTTGTCCCCTTTTCCTGTTGGAAAAACCATTAAGAATAGTGAGGAAAGATGAAATCCAAATTTAGAACAGCAACTTCATTTTTAGGCTTTTAAATCCACCTTTTTTTTTGAGGTCTTCCAAGCTCAAAGCCCCTTGGGAACACCACAGGAACATCAGAATTCCAGGCTGAAAATTCAACGTCCTTAAACCCAAAATTCCATCTTTGTAGAGCCAAAAATTGCCCCAAGCCCACTCCTTTAGGCTTTTAAATCCACTTTTTGGAGGTTTTCCAAGCTCAAAGCCCCTTGGGAACAGCACAAGAACTTCAGAATTCCATCACGGAATTCCATGCTGAATCTCCAAACCCTCAACCCCAAAATTCCACCTCCGCAGAGCCAAAAACTGCCCTAAAATCTACTTTTTTAGGCTTTTAAATCCCCCTTTTTTGAGGTTTTCCAAGCTCAATCACCAATGGGAACACCACAAAAACATCAGAATTCCATCATGGAATTCCAGGCTGAAAATTCAACGTCCTTAAACCCAAAATTCCATTTTTACAGAGCCAAAAATTGCCCCAAGCCCACTTTTTTAGGCTTTTAAATCCACTTTTTTTTAGGAGAACTTTGGAGAACCAAGGGAAAGCTGAGACTTGTAAGAAAGGGGCTTGGAGTGAGTTGGAAAAAAAAGAGTTTCAAGGTCTCTTCTAACAGAAATCATTCCAGGATTCCAGGAAATGGGAGGTGAGGATGTGACCAAGCCAACAATGGGAAAAGGGCTCTCCAGGATGGAGTATTCTGGGTTTCTGTCCAGGATAATCCTGATTTTCTCACCTCCCAGATTCCCAAACACAACCATGGAACACCAGATAAAAAATAATTCCAGTGCCTGAAAAAACATTCCATGGCCAATCAGAACAAACACTTCCAGATCAATTATCCAGCTTTTCTGACCACAAGGAACACACAAAATCCAAATAAAAAAGGAAAATTTGAGGGTTTGTGCCACAACGAATTCCTGCTGCTGTTTAAATCCTGCTCTCTGTGTTCTCTCCTTCTCAGGAAAAGGATTCTGGAGCAGAGAAATTGCATTTTCCTCAATATTCATCCAAAACTGCAAAGGCAAAGCACTGGGAATATTAAACCAGACATGACAACATCGTGGTCAACTCCAAATCTGATTTATCTCAGGGTTTTTTTTTTTCTGTGTTAGCAATTTCCAGACTGAAATTTCTGTCTGCCCATCCAATAAATAAAAGGAAATTAAGATTAAAGAAAAAAGCTTTTGGCATTCTGGAAATGCTCCCGGGTTTCCCACCAGCCACTTCCATATTTTATTTCAGGATATTTGAAGTGGCATCTTGGACAGCACTAATTTATAACAGGAGATTAAAGGGGGAAAAAATAAACTGATTTAAAGGGACATTTCAGCTCTCTTATTCCAGGATTTTTCCCTCTGAGCCAAAGCAGATGTTCCTGTTTCCTTAGACTGTGGTTGTTTTCTTTCCTTCTGGATCTGATATTTTGCTTCTTGGGCAAATATTTGCATTATTTTCGATGCCAGGCTGAATGATCAGCAATTTTTTTTTTTAATGAAAAAGTGATTTAGCTCATTCTGCGATTTTCTCCCAAATGAAGTAAGGTGAAAGTGGCAATTCCAGCATTTTCTCCCCAACTTCTCCTGGTAATTTCTCCCCCAGTTATCAAAAAACTCCTTTAATTACGTGGAGTGATCCTTGCACTGCCTCTTGCTGAACATTTTGGGAAGTTTTTATGCAATTCCATCACTTCAAAGGCTGCAATTAATGAGGAGAGCCCTGCTCAGTAACCCCTGCTCCCAAAATCCCACAAGAAATTCTCATTTCCCAGGGATCAGCTCCATGTCAGGGTCCTTGTGTGTGACACCATAAAAAAATTCCTCCCTCTTCTGGTCTATTCCATGCTGAGGTTGCAGAGGGAATTGAAAAAGTGGAAAATCTGAAATTTTGGGATGTAGGAGAATGCCAGGGTGTTCCAAGCAGAATCTCAACCTGGATCCATCCAGCCTCACCAGAAAATCACAATTCTGGGGAATGGCAACGACTGAAAATGGAAAAAGCTGCCAGAGGATGGAATTCCATGGGATATTGGGAAGGAATTCCTGGCTGGGAGGGTGGGGAGGGCCTGGAATGGAATTCCCAGAGAAGCTGGGCTATCCCTGGATCCCTGGAAGTGGCCAAGGCCAGCTTGGAGCAGTTTGGGATAGTGGGGATTTGAGGATTTTTAATTTCCCTTCCAACCCAAACCAGTCTGGAATTCTGGGATTTTGGAGGCTTGTGACATAAAAGGACCATTTAAAGCTAACCCAGGATATTTTTCCACCCAAATTTCAGGCTACTTGGAAAGAACAGTACAACAACATCCAAATATTTTCTTTTTGGGCAACCAGTGCTGCAAACACAAAAATTCTCCAAGCCACGGGAACAACCCAAGTTCTCCAGGGGTTTTCCCATTTTATTCTTAGGATGTGTTTCCCTTGGATAAAAAAAATGCAGATTAAGAGGATGCAGAACTCCCAAAACCTGAAATCCCCACCCAGCTCCCTGAATTCAAATCAGGAGAGGAGTTTTGCAGTTCTCATTTTTTGGGATTACTTTACTGGAAAGCCAAAGGGCATTCTTGTATTCCTGGGGGAAAATCCAGCAGGATTTAATCACCACATGGATTATTTGGGGAGAGTTTTCCCCAACTTTTCCAGGATCACAAGCCATGCAGAGAGACAAGAGGGATGGGATGAGCTGGTTTTCCTGCTCAGGGGTTGGAAGATCCCTGTCCATGGCTGTTCCAGAGTTTCCTGGGCATGGGCAGAGTGGTGAGCAGGGAAAGGGAAGCTCCAGCTCTCCCTCCGTGGGCTCCCAGATCCCTTCCCCCGGAGCTGAGTCACTCGGATCATAAATCCCAACCTCACTTCCCAGTTACTATAACAACTTCATGGATTTCTTCTGGTTATTAATTACACTCAGCCCTAATCTGCTGCTCCAGGACCAGGCACTCCAGGAGAGCTTCCCTTCTCCCTTCTCCCTTTTCCCTTCTCCCTTTTCCTTCTCCCTTTTCCCTTCTCCCTTTTCCTTCCTCCCTTCTCCCTCCTCCATTTTCCCTTCTCCCTTTTCCCTCCTCCCTTCTCCCTTTTCCCTCCTCCCTTCTCCCTTTTCCCTTCTCCCTTTTCCTTCTCCCTCTTTCCTTCTCCCTTTTCCTTCCTCCCTTCTCCCTTTTCCCTCCTCCCTTCTCCCTTTTTCCTTCTCCCTTTTCCTTCTCCCTTTTCCCTTCTCCCTTTCTCCTTCTCCCTCCTCCCTTTTCCCTTCTCCCTTCTCCCTTCTCCTTCTCCCTTTTCCCTTCTCCCTCCTCCCTTTTCCCTTCTCCCTTCTCCCTTCTCCCTTCTCCTTCTCCCTTTTCCCTTCTCCCTCCTCCCTTTTCCCTTCCCCCTTTTCCCTTCCCCCTTCTCCTTTTCCCTTCTCCCTTCCAAAGGTTTTTCATTCCCATCTTGCTCCCACCTTCAGGTGCTCCCCTCATGAATCTGCTCCCACTGAGATAAGGAAATGCTGATACTCCTCCCTTTGAAAACTCAGAATAGAAGGAAATGGGTTTTTTCTCTCAAAACAAACAAGATGCCCAAAATAAAACTGCAGAATCTGAGCGCTCAGCTGTTTTCCTGGAGCAAATGTGGAGCAGGGAACAGCTTGGAATATAATCCACCCCAGCACGGAAGGAATGAGCCCTTTGGAAGCAGAGCTGGGAGCCAGAGCAAAGGAGCAGCTGGAATCTGATTTATTGGGGCTCAATTGCACATCCTCGGGGTCTGAATGGGAAACCTCTGCTGCTGGAAAAGGCAGGAAAAGACAACAAATCCAGGCCAATCCCGAGGTGTTGGAGTGAGCACAGTGAGACCCTTTTATTTTCCTCTGGATCAGCTTTGGAGCTGGCGAGCTGAAGGAGCTCCTCTATCCAAGAGAACAGAGGGAATTCCTTTCCTTTCCTTTCCTTTCCTTTCCTTTCCTTTCCTTTCCTTT
>JANPWX010000245.1:251462-275143 GCA_024734555.1 Trochalopteron elliotii
GGAGCGAGCGGGGCCGGCCCCGCGGGGAGCGAGCGCCTCAGGCTCGGCTCGGCTGCTCGCCTGCCTTCCCTTCGCTCCCCGCTCCTCTCCTTGCCTTCCTTTCCCTCTCCTGTCTTTCCCTCTCCTTGCCTTCCTTTCCCTTTCCGCCCGTTCCTTTCGCTCTCCTTCCCCGCCTGCTCCTCTCCTTCCCTCCCCTCTCGGCTCCGCTCCTTCCTTCCCGTTCCCTGCGCCCTCGGCTCCGCTCTCCCCTCACGGTTCCGCCCGTCCCGCCCCGCTCCGTCCGTCCCTCCCCCGCCGCAGCTCCGGCCCCGGGTCCCCCCCTGGCCGGGTTTGAGCCAAGGCGAACTCCGGGAGCGGCTCTGCAGCAAATCCAGCCAAATTCCAGCCTGCATGGGGCTGGGAGCAACCCGGGCTAGTGCGTGGCATCGCCGGCCCATGGCGGGGGTGGGATGAGGGGAGCGCTGAGGTCCCTCCCAACCCAAACCAGGCTGGGATTCCAAGGAATGGAACAGAAATTTATCGATGTCATTGCATCCATAGGAGCAGGGCAGGAGAGAGGAAGTAGCTGTTGGTGGTTTGGGAACTGTCCCTTAGGGAATATTTCCTGGAGCAGAGGACACTCGGCACCCAGGGGAGGCTGCAGGTACAAAGCACCGGGCACGGCTGGGCCAGGCTGGGATGGGATTTTGGGGAGGAACTCTCCCCTGTGAGGGAGGTGAGGTTCTGGCAAACCAGAGCTGCTCACCTCAAAGATTTCATGTCCCATGTCACACCTGTGGGAGCTGCTGCCAGGTCACACCACCCCAAACAGCCAGCAGATAAAGGGGAATTCTCTTAATGTGGTTTGTCACTTCTGTTTCATCCTAAACATGAGATCTTTGGCTGTTTGATGTCCTCATCAAAGGCCGAGTTTGTGGAGTAATAACATGGAGACTTGAGTCATGTGGTAAAAGAGGAATTTTCTGGTCTTCAGGGCCGAGGAGCGGCATTTAAAAGGCTTAAAGAACCCACCCCAATTCCCCAAAACCTCAGAGTCCAGCAGGGAAAAATAAAATCTATTCATTATCAAATCTTCTGAAAGAAGAGTTAAACTGGTTATTTGTGGATGACACGCAGCCCCCCTTGATTTTTTCCAGGGATTCATGACTGCAGCCTCTGAAAAGTGAACAGAAGGCTGCTGTGTGGGGATTCTTGCTCGAGTCCCATCCCATGGCCCAAGATCCCACAGAGTCACAGGCCAGACCACAGCAGATCTTGATAAACCACTCCTTATGCTATAAAAGAACAATATTGAATGAAAGTTTTGTGCCACGTAATCGTACAGAGGAGAAAAGATTGTCTGTCCAGTGCAGTAAAATTAAGAGTTAATAATTAATGGAGAGATTTCTATAACATACAGGAGTTTCTTTGAAAATATAAAGATAATTATCAATCAAATTTCAACACGCCAATACCTTTTACAAAATTTGGGCTGCAGTGAGGAGAACCAAGGTGAATTTTTGTCCCTCTCTGCTACCTTGGACACAGATCACGTGTGAGGAATCCTGTCCAGAGTTTGATGTGCAAAGGTGTTAAACTTGTTAAACTCTGTAAAACTCCACAGAGAAGTCACTTCTGCAATCCTTCCCTGGATTCTAGGTGTAAACCCTGTGGTTTAGGCTCAGACAGATCTTTGGAATATTTAGAAGTTGTCTCTTCTGAGCAACACAAATGAGGGCAGGATACAGAATTCCCAAATGGCTGAGAGAAACTCTGCTCTTCCAGACTACAAGGCCAGGGAAATTCAAATCCTGCTCTTGGTCATTCCCAGCCTTCGGGCAGCACATCCAAAGCTTTTCAACTCCCTGGCAACAGGAGAGCTGAGCAAATGCTGATTCAGGCAGCGATTCAGAGCCATGGATGCCATTCCAGAGGCTGGGAACAGCAGCAGTGCCTCACCCTGCTGGGAAGGACGGGGCTGTTGCTGTTTCCAGCTGGCAGCAGCAGCTCCCAGGGTCCCTCCTCTCTTCCCTGGAAGCCTGGATGCCAGGAGGGAATGCTGAGAGCAGGAGGGTGAAATGAAGGAACCCCTCAGAGCTCCTGCTGCTATCGGATCATGGGCTCCAGTTACTCTTATCTCCCTCTGTGAGTCTGCCAAGGCAGCTCCAGGAAGTCATTCCTGGCACTGAGATATTCCAGAGCCCCTGAGCACTCCTTATCCACACCAAAGGGAATCCTGAAAGCTGCAGCACTCCCTGCCCTGCTGCAGTCACCAAATGCCACTCACAGGCATCAGTTTTTCACCACTGAGGAGCTCTGACCATCCAAAGGTCTTCAAATCCATAAATCCAGCTGAGATCCTGCCAGCCTTGGGGAAAGGTCACTTCCCAGAGACCATCCCTGTGCCCTCACTGCCTTTGTCCTTCCCTCAGCTGGCTCTGAGCTCTCCAACACGCAGCAGTCACACACAGGAGCTCTGAGATCATGTTTCAGGTCATCTTTAAGGTCCTTTTCAACCCAAACTGTTCTGTGATTCTGTGAAATCCTGGAGGGTTTTGGTTATCCAGCTTCTCTTCCTGGCCAAACCTCCCCAATTCCTGGGACAGTCCTCAGGGAAGCTGCCCCCCCAAAAAAGCTGCATCTCCCTGACAGCACCAAAGGGGGTGAAGGAATTCTCTGGGCAGTCAGGAACTGGACAGCTCCCTCAGCAAGCGGCAGGGAGGCACCTCCTCTCTCTTCCCAGATTTTAACCTGGGATCCCACTGCCTTCCACATGGGAATTCCCAGGATGATGCACAACGAGGCTGAGGCTGCTCCCTGAAGGGGAACATCCCTTTCTCCGTGTTCCTCTCCTGGCAAGGACCCAAAAGCAGGCAGGGGATGAACATTTGTGGGTGAACCCTCGTGTTCCATAGTTCTGGAGTGCCAGGACACAGGGAATGGCTTCCAGAGGGCAGGGCTGGATGGGAGATTGGGAATTGGGAATTCCTGGCTGGGAGGGTGGGGAGGGCCTGGAATAGAATTCCCAGAGCAGCTGTGGCTGCCCCTGGATCCCTGGAAGTGTCCAAGGCCAGGCTGGATGGGGCTTGGAGCAACCTGAGATAGTGGAAGGTGTCCCTGCCCATGGCAGAGTTTGGAATTAAATGGGTTTATGGTCCCTCCCAACCCAAACCATTCCATGATTTTTTTGAAGTGCCAGCACCATAGAGATGATGCACAGGGATCCCTTCAGGCAGTAACTCAAGAGGATTTTTGGGATTCATTGTTGACACAGAGCTCTCATTGGCTCAGGTGATGCTTTTCCTCATTTCCCTGTGACTTGTGACCATTTCTGTCCCATTGTGGTGCAAGATTCCCACATTCCCAGTCCTCCAGCCAAAAAGCTGCCTGGTGAGAGGAAGAATATTCCTGATATTCCTGACCCCTTCCCTAGAGCTGGGCAGTGGAGGGACGGTCCAGCTTTGTCTCTGGAAAGTAAAACTGTCTCAAGATCAAACCTGAGGATGTGGATCCTGTGGGGATTTGCTTTCTGTGCTAGAAGAAAAAAAAAACCAAAAAAAACTAAAGCAATGTTTGTGGGAGAGAGGCTGGGGGAAAAGTCCAACTTCCTAAAATAAAACTGTTGCACTCATTTCATTTTTTCTCCTGAGGAGACTGAGAGGGAATAAAAAAAAAATAAAATAAACTGGCAGATGTCTATGGTTGTGCTGAGTGCACTCAGATCCTTGGGTGATAAATGTGGCAGGAGAGCTGGAACAGAGCAGGATAAATGGATTCAGTGAGGTTCTGTCAAAGGATACATTTCCCATTAACACAGGAAGGGAGCAGCAGGAAATGTTGGAATGAGAATGGTTGATATAAACAGAAGGAGATCCTGGTTCCTGTGGCCTCCAGCATGCCCAGGGCAGCCACAGAACCTTCACTGAGACTATTTTTGGGTATTTTCCATGATTTTCCAGGTTTACTTTGGAGTTGATGTCCCCCCCCACCCCCAGGGCAGCCTCAGAAACCTCCACTGAGATAATTTTGGGGTATTTTCCATGATTTTCTGGGTTTACTTTGGAGTTGATGTCCTCCCTCACCCTCAAGGCATCCTCAGAACCTTCACTGAGACCATTTTGGGGTATTTTTCATGATGTTCTGGGTTTACTCTGGACTTAGTGCGTTCCCCCCTCCAAAATCCCTCTTTTCAGAGAGGATGGGGAGATCTCTTGGCACTGCCCACAACAAGCAAAGGCTGCCAGGGACTCCCCACAGGATTTTTTTTCCCCTCTGTGCCCTCAGCTCAACAACTCCAAATGTCTTTGTCATCTTCCCTCCTCTTCCACAAAGATCTTGGTGGCAGGAAAAGGGGTTCAGGTGAAAACTGAGGGAGGCTGTGGATTGTTGGGAGATTAACAGGACAGGATGGAAACAGGGAAAAGAGACAAATACCTCGGATACTGTAAGAGATCCATGAATTAATTCATTAATTGGGCAGAATTAATGAATATTTGTGCTCCTTTCTCTGTCCTTCCAGCTGAAGGAGCTGAAGAAGCTCATGGATATCAAATAAACAGGAATTAAATGGGATATACCAGATGCTGGGATCAGGAAATGGAATTTTCTCTCTCCATTTCATACCAGGAGTAGAAGAATTGTTGGTTTTGGTATCAAGAGGGAGGAGGGAAGAGGTGCAGGGCAGACATTCCATCCCTCCTCTGCTTCCTGGAGCTTTATTAGGGACTTATTTGGGAGAAATGCATGGAGCAGCAGCTGTGCAGTGAAGGATGTGCTTCCCACCCCTCCAAAAATCCCTTTGGGAGATGTTGATGAGGTTTTTCACTCCCAGGAGCTGCTGTGGATTCCCAAATCCTGCATGGAGATGGATAAAGCAGCAATCCAGGCAGCTCTCTTCCCTAAAAAAGACCAAGCAGCTTTCCTAGGAAAAGGGCAGGAGCTTATGGAGCCACTGAAGCTTTTTATTCCTTTGGAAATGCTGGGCAGTTCTTAAAGGCAGCCAATTCCCTGGAGCAATGCCAGGGCTGGAGTGGAACTACTGGAATTTCTCATCCATAAAGCAGCAGGCAGGTGCAGGAGATGGGAGGAGGGAAGGATTTGTCACAATCCCATGGATTTATGGAGGGTAATTCCATGGATGATTTCTGGAAACCCAAATATTTTGGTCAAAGACAACAGCAAGGAACATTGCAGCACTTCCTGGGATGTGAGGCTGAGATCTCACATTCCCAATTTTCTCTGTAGCCTGGGCTTTAGGAGGGAGGATGGGCTTGAATCCTTAGCCAGAGGCATCATCCCTGACAGAGCTGGGAAGTGCTGGATGCTCTGGAAAAAACCCATGGAACTGAGCAGAAAAAATATCAGCAGGAAGGTGGATTAGGATGATGTTGTGCCTGCTTTGGAAAAGCTGGATGATGTTCCCACTGCCTCAGCTTTCCTGGCAGCCCTAAAGGTGCCACCAAGGGATCAGGTGTTGGCTTTAGCAGGAAGGAGAGGAAAAGGTGGTTTTTCCAGGCAAGGAATTGAGAGAGGAAGAAGCTTCTGTCACTTTTCTCTTGTGCTGCAGCTTCCCTGGATCAGCACAAGCTCCTCACTCCTCTTCCTCCCCCTCAGCACCAGCCTGGCAGACACGGAGCTGACTCATCCCACCGAGTTCTTTGGGAACATCCCAACCCCTGGGAAGGTCCAGGAGGAGCTGTGGGTCAGGGCTCAGAGGTGCTGAGGGGGAATATTCTCCTCTCTGAGCCCACAGCTTGTCCCCAGCCCAATTTATCCAGCTGGAGGAGGATTTGTGTCTGGAAGTTGATGAATCCTGGGAATAAATAGCCACAGACAAGATTATTCATCCTGCAAAACAGCCAAGGCTGGAAGGTCCTTGGATTTGATGAAGGAAGCAGCTAAATTTTTGTCTTAATAAACACAAGTAACACATTGAAGAGATATAAGATTAAAGCTTGAATTCCTCCTGGAATAGGATCCTGGAATGTTTTGGGATGTGAGGGACCTCAGGGATTCTCCAGTCCCCTCTCCGTGGGGACCTTCCACTATCCCAGGTTGCTCCAACCTGGCCTTGGACACTTCCAGGGACAAGAAATCTGTGCCAGGGCCTGCCCACCCTCACAGGGAGAGTCTGGGAAGTGCCCAGGGAAGGGATTTTCCTCGCTGTAAAGAGCTCAGTTAATTAACATCAGCTCCCTAAAACCACACCATAGCAGTGGCCATAGAGATTTTAGCCCCTAATCCTGGGATTGTTTTTTTTTTTGGAGTGGGAAAAAGGATCTCGAATTGGCAGGAAAGGTTGCACTGTCTTTTTGCCTACAAAAAAGAGAATAGAGCAGATTTTTAAATCAACGAGAAACCTTTCTGTGTTTTAACCTGGCAACCCTGGCTTGTGTTTCTGGGTGCTGTCACCACTGAAAGGGTCTGGGCAGGTGACACAAAGCAGCACTTGCAGGGAAATAATCTTCAGATCTCCTGAATTTCCATCTGTGCAGTTTTAAGCTCCCTCTTTCAGCCAGAGAGGCCACAGAGCTCCAAGGGGTTCAGAGCAATCTCTCCCAGCTCCAGACATGGAATTGGATTGGAGTCCTCACAGGGCTCCTACTTCAACATCTATTTTCACATCCAGCTGATGGGAAAAAGAGAAAAAGGCTCCCACAGTTATAAAATCAGAAATCCTGGAATCATTAATCTTGGAGAAGTCCTCTGAGACCATCAGCTCCAATTGTTTCCCAGCATTGCCAAGGCCAGCACTGCCCCATGTCCCCAAGTGCCACATCCACAGGGATTTGAAATCCCACCAGGCATGGGGACTCAGCACTGCCTGGGCAGCTGTGCCAGGGCTGGAAAACCTTTTCCATGAAGAAATTTTCCATAACACCCAAGCTGAACCTTCCCTGGGGTAACTTGAACCCCTTTCCTCCTCCTGTCCTTGTTCCCTGGGAGCAGATCCCAAATCCCCCCTGGCTGTCCCCTCCTGGCAGGGAGCTGTGCAGAGCCACAGGGTCCCCCCTGAGCCTCCTTTTCTCCAGGCTGAGCCCCTTCCCCAGCTCCCTCAGCCCCTCCTGGGGCTCCAGACCCTTCCCCAGCTCCCTCAGCCCCTCCTGGGGCTCCATTCCCTTCCCCAGCTCCCTCAGCCTCTCCTGGGGCTCCATTCCCTTCCCCAGCTCCCTCAGCCCCTCCTGGGGCTCCAGACCCTTCCCCAGCTCCCTCAGCCTCTCCTGGGGCTCCAGACCCTTCCCCAGCTCCCTCAGCCCCTCCTGGGGCTCCAGACCCTTCACTTCAGCTGGAGCTGTTGAAGAAATCTCTCTGGACCCATCCCTGCTCCGGGCAGAAGCTGTTTCCAGGGTGTGTGGGATGCTTCAGGGGATGCAAATGAGGAGCAGGGCTGAGTCCATCAGTGTCCCTGCTGGTCCCTGTGCTGAGGAGGGATGTGATCCTGTCCCAGATGGAGTTCTCCTGATGATCCAGATGGAGTTTTCCTGACCATCCAGCTGAAGTTTTCCTGGCCACCCATCTGGAGTTTTCTGGTGATCCAGATGGAGTTCTCCTGACCACCCAGCTAGAGTTTTTCTGGTGATCCAGCTAGAGTTTTCCTGCCCACCCAGCTGGAGTTCTTCTGATGATCCAGCTGGATTTCTGATGATCCAGCTGGAGTTCTCCTGCCCACCCAGCTGGAGTTTTCCTGACTGCCCAGCTGGAGCAGAGGGATTCCAAGCTGTTCCTGCAAACAGCAGCCAGTCTCCGAGGAGCTTCTGACATCAGGCAGGCACAAGATTAAACAATTCTTTCCCTGCCAGATCTTTAATCATCGTTGGAAGCTCGAGATGAGGCTCTGAGTGCTCCTCTGCAGCCTGAGCTGGGTCTCCTGCCCACCTGGGGTAGATTTGGGAGATCCAACAGGGAGCTGCTCCTTGGCTTTCCCATCCCATCCATTCACAGAATTCTAAAATCCCATTCACAGAATTTGCAGAATTCGGAAATCCCACAATGGTTTGGGTTTGGATGGAGATTAAAGCCCATCTCACCCCACCCCAGCCTCGGGACACCTTCCACCGGCCCAGGTTGCTCCTTCTCCTTTGCCAAGTGCTGGATCCATGTGGAAATTGCTTTGCTTTGCTGGGAAAGCAGCACGGGCTGGGTTTGTGTTTGTCACCCATCCCTAACTCTCCTCTTGGATCTGAAGGTATAAACGGCTGCTTTTAAGCGAATTTTCAGGGATAGGAAACGAGCTTCATTTGCATCCCAAAAGGGCCCATCCAGAACCGTGGAAAAGGGCGGAAAAGGGCGGCTGTGTGTAAAAAAGGTGATTAAAAGGCCAGACGAGACCCTTTAATTAGCTGTGACCTGCAGAGTGGCACTGCCGTGACCTTTATCTCTCTCCCGGGCCCCCAGACCTCGCTGCCCACGGCTTTTCATCAGCATCCAACACCCCCCGGGCGGCTCCTTCCTCCATCCCTTGTTTTCCCATTCATCCCCTGGTCATTCCAGGAGCCCTCAGGGCTGCTTTGCAGATTCCTGAGGAGAGCTCTCAGCGCCCGGCCCTGCTCTGCTGCTGCCAGCTCCTGCCAGGGGGTCATTAATCAACGACAGCCCCCCACAGACAATTCCCGGGTTTATTTTTTGTTTGGGATCATTAGCGAGCGCAACGGCACCTGCCAAACCCACACGCTTTTCCCAGTGTGGCTTCCCAGTCTGGCTCTTCCTGAAAGGAATTTTGGAGGTTTTTTGGGTCATTTTTGTGTTGCTGGGGCTGTGTGCCAGCGCTGCAGTGTCCTTGTCAACAGCAGGTGCTGAAAGCCCGGAGTTTTATTAGGAGAAACCTGGATGCACACCTCCAAATAGATTTAATTCAAAGCTTGAATTAAAGTTTTGAATTAAACCTTGAGGTTGCTTTCCCAGCAGAGCAAAGATTGGAGGAATGGGATCCTTCCTGTTGTGGAAATTCCCCCCAGAAACCTGCATTTTAATTCCCTTTTCTCCAACCAGCAACACAAAATTTGGAATATCCACGATAAAATCATGGCCTGGGTAAGGATTTGAAAGATGTATTGGTCCCTCCTCTGCTTTTAAATCAGGGAATCATGGAATGGCCTGGGTTGGAAGGGATCTTAAAAGTGATCAAGTTCCAAATCCCTGGCATGGGAAGTTTTTGCTGCTTCAAACATCAATCCCAGATTAAAATTTAAAAAAGGGGAATTTAACTGTAGCTGCAAGCGATGTGGGAAAGGGAAAATGACACATTTGATTCATTTTCTTACATAAAAGAGCTGCACTCCTGAATGCTCTTCAAAGTGAATCTGCAGGATCTTAATTTGTCCTTCAGAAGCTGCACACGGTTCCTACGATTGCTTGGTTCAAACTGAAATGGCCTTTCCTGGTGAGTGCAAGGCCATGGCCAAAAAAATCCCATTTCTCTGCAAACTGCCCAGCTTCCCTGGGAATTGGCTCGGGATTGTTTGTGGCACAGGAATGTTTCTGGAGCTGCAGCAACATTTTCCCTGTGGAGGAAACAGAAACTGTGCTGGGTCACTCCTGTGGCTGCCCTTGGGCTGCTCCCAAATGCAATTCCAAAGGTTTTTGCTCCCTCCCCATTCCCAGGGGCAGGTGAATCCCTTTGGATCAGCCAAAGGAGTGGAGGAGACCCCTCAGAGCAGAGCTGGAGGTGAAGATCATCACTTGAAACCCATTTGTTTGGGTTTCCTGGCATGACCCTGTTCCCTATTTTCTCCCTGTTCCTTGGCAGGACTTTCCCAGCTCTCCTGCCAAGCACCAATTCCCTGCTCCAGACATTTTCAAGGACAGCTCCTGGAACAAAGCCCCTTCCAGCCCTCCCCGGGGTGACACCTGTGTCCCTCACAGGGACAATTCTTCTGGAATTCTGGAATCTTCTTGTGGCTCCGACGGAAAATTCCCTCACCTTCCACAAATCCCCAGGCACTGCACATTCCCATCTCCAGCTCAGCCAGGAATAACCCAAGGAGATTTTGCTCCAAACACAGCGATCCCTCATGGCTCAGCTGTGGGAAACAACCTGACCTGAAGTTGAGGGGGAAGATGATGGAAAATGACTGGCCCCAGCTCCCGATTTTCCCCAGCTCCCGATTTTCCCCTCCCCGAGACAGCTGCTGCCCGAGGGAGTGGCCGGAGCCGTGCAGCAGATGGAGCATTCAGGATATGCAGATTTTGGCTTTCGCTGGGAGCACGGAGAGGTGAGCAGAGGGATCGGATGTCCCTTCCATCAGGATGCAAATGCCAGGCTCAGGAATTATTGATGGAGCTGTGGCCTGCCCCGTGCTGTGGGTCGGGATTTGCAGCATCCTCAGGAACTCTGGGCTTGCAGATGTGGACAGGAAAGTCCCAGGAAGGGATTCAATCCCTTGGTTCTGCACTGATCACACCCCAAATCTTCTCTTTGTGCTGGAGCAGCTCAGATTTGCTGTATTTCCTGCCGGAGTTTTGCAGAGGAGATCCATTGGTTTTCCTGCTCTGGCTATCAGGAAAATCATGGGAGGACGGGCTGGGCTCCCAAAGGAGATGAAACCTGGGAATCTGCCAGGGAATCTCCATCAGGAGAGACCTCCTGCACATCTCCTAATTCCTGAATTTTCCAGGAAAACCTTCCCTGGTCCCTCAGCTGATCATTCCCATGGTTCATGTGGAATTGCTGGGAAAGGACTGGGCAGGCTAAAATCAACATCAGCTTTTTATTTCTGGAGAAAGAAGATCTTCAGACACAACCAAATAAATTTTCTGGACACTTCCATGAAAGGATCATTCCATTCTCCAGAGAAATTGGCTCTCCTGTCCCTTCCCAAGAGCAGGAAGTGAATCCTAAATCCAGGATCCATCACAGCTTTAGCCTGGATTGCTTCAGGAATCCAGGTTTATCTCCAGTCACAGTGACAAGTTTTAGTTCCTAACACAAAACAGGTTTTAATTCCTCACCCCACACAATATTTTGGAAACCAGAACATCAGATCTGTGTCACATCCAGCATCAAAGAGCTCCATAAGAGCCAGGTCAGCAGTTTAACCAAAACCAGCAGTGTGGTTTTGTGTTAAGCTGGGTTTAAATTCACCCTTGCTTTGGTTTTTAACGTCGGTTTTGCCCTTTTGGTTTTGTGTCTCTGAAGTTTGACAGGAATTTATTCTTTGGAATACACAATAAATTCATCCTCCTTCACTCCTCAAAATATTTATCTGAAAAGACAGGTGTAGAAAAATATTTATGAACTATGAAATAAAAGAAGAAAAACAGCTTTGGCTTGCAAATAGGTGTGGGCTTGTTTTCCTGCTTCTCCCAGAAAATCCAGACCTGATTTGCTCCCACCTGAGGCTTCCTGGCAGGGTTGTAGAGGCAAAGTGACTTCTCCAAGGCCAGCCAGACAGGTTGGATCCTCCAAAATCAAAAATGCAGGTCCTTGGATCAAATTCCTGTCTTTTCTCCCATGGAATCTTTGGAAAGAACTTGGGAAGAGATGTCAGTGTAAAACTGCACCATTTGGAATCTTGTGTTTCACAAGAAAATATGGATACTTTACTTGAAATACATCATTTTATCCAATTAATGGAGACACAGGAATTTGGATTCTCTTCCTCTTCCTGCAGCCTTTCACTCCTTGATCCATTCCTTCCAACCACATCCAGGCTGACTCGATGTCCCAAATCATTCCCTGGGAAAAGGCACATTCCAGCTTTTCTCCCACAGAAATATTCCAGGCCAGGGATCAGCTCTCTCACCCTTGGGCACTAAAACCTGAACAAGCTGGATAAATCAAGAGAGAGAGAACTGGGGAATGCATCAACACCTGGAAAAACTTCAGGAATATGGAATTTTGGGGGGATTATGTCACTTTTTCTCCGTGGCCTCCTGCCCTTTGGCTGTAGCCATCCTGAACTGTGGAACATAAGGAATGGTGGGATTAGGCTTGAGGCTGCTTTGGATAAACTCCTCGATGTTTGTGGGGAGAACCCCTCTCTCCTTGAGCAGATCCATGTTTTGGAGCTGACACATCCCCCTGGAGCTTTCTGTCAGGAAAACCTCTCCCTGTAAAACCTCCCTGTGTCCTTTTCCCAGGGCTGTTATCCCCAGGTAAAACAGGCTCCGCTCGGCACCACTTGGGAAAGCTTCATCCAAGGGCTCCGAAAATCCCTCCGAGGAAAGCAGGGACAGAGCCCTGCTGGGCTGGCAGCCAGGGAACACCAGCAATGCCCCATTCCCAACCTCCCAAGCAGCACTGAAGGCCCCTAAAACTCTGGAATCTTCCCCAGTTTGGAAGCAGCTGTCCGAGCAGCCCCTGGGCTGTGTTTTCCGTCGGCAGAGCCCGCTGGATCGGGAGGTGCCGACGATGGTGGCGTATCTGAGGTCACACTGAGCTGTGCTTTCTCCATCCTGGCCCCTCCTGCAGAAGCTGCTGCTCTGGAAGTGGCTGCTGGAGCATGCAGAGCCACATTCCGAGTCCTGAGACCTGGACTCAAGCCCTAAAAGATCCCCTGGCTCCTGTTGTTCCGAGGTTTTGGTGAGGCTGATGTCCTCCAGCACCATCTCTGCCTCCAGGAGAAGTGGCTCGCACGACATTGGCTCGGGGTGTTTGGCAAAGAGATGCTCCAGAGTTTCAGGCTGGAAGAAAAAAGAGGGATTTCAATGCTCATTTATCATGGAGCAGCTTTATTTCACTCCCCAGGTTTTCTGGGTCGCAGCATTTTGTATGTATTATGGGGATTTTATTTTTATTTATTGCATGTAGGAGTTTAGACTGGGTAGGTGTTGTTTTGTGGGTGGGATTTGGGGTGTTAATTAATTAGGTGGTTTTTGTTAGATGTTGCTTTTAATTTTTGAAAGGTTTTTTATTTCATGTTTTTAAGGTGTTTTTTGATAGTTTATTGTATTTCTTTTTTTGGCAGTTGGTGTATGGTAGGGCATACTATGGCATACTTATTTAATATTATGTTTTTTAGTTGAGGTGTTGATAAGGTTATTTTTGAAATGAGTTTTATTGTTTGACTTAATTTTTTTAGGGGGTATTATGTTTTTATAGGATTTGTTTTTTAAAGTTTAGGATGGTGTTTTGAGCAGTAATGTAGGGTATAGGATAGGTTTTTAGTTATTTTGTGGTGGTTTTTATTATTGTATGTGGTGTTTATTTTGATGTGTTTAGGGTAGTGTGATATAATTATTTCATTAGGTTTTTTTATACTTATATTTGGATTACTGTTTATTACATTAGAAGGGTTCTATTTGTTTGGTTTCTTTGATTGTAGTATATGTGTTACAGTTATGGATAATTTGAGAAATATTGTTTATGGTGAGATTTATTTTTTGGTTTTGTGCTTATTTATAAGTGGTATTTTTGTTTTGATGATTTGAGGCACTATGAGTTTATTGAGTTAGGAATAATTTTTTGTGTGTGTTGTTAATTTAATGGGGGATGACCAAAGGTCATTCCCAGCAGCCTGGAGTTTTGCCACATCGACTTCACACATCATTTTTTAAGAATTTACAGTTGAAAACCCTCTATGACAAAATTTCCTCGACAGATTTAATCATTGATACATCAGCTGGAGGAACTTTCCCTGCTGGGATTGGATTATCCAGGTCAAATTCAGCCTTTCCATGGGATCTTTGGAGCAGCTGCATGTTTGAAGCTCAAATTTGGGAGAAATGCAGGATTTACAACTCCTTAAGAAATGCAGGATTTACTGCTCCCTAAGAAATGCAGGATTTACTGCTCCCTAAAAAATGCACATGGAAATGATCCACCAGGATGAACTGACAGCAGCACCAGAGCTCCAAATGAGAATTCCCTTGTATTTCCTAATAAATTCAAACAGATAAACCCTTATATATATATACATATATATATATAAAATATATGTATTATATATATACATATAAAATCCATTTTTTTGTGGATTAATACCACGTTTTACAGCAGGGAGGCTGCCAAAATAATGAGGAAAATGTCAAAATACTCAGAGTAGTGGGAAATTAGAGAAAAAAGTAAAACTCTTGGGCTCTACTCAGTCCAGACTCGCTATTGGTGACACCTGGGCCCTGAATTTGGGATTTTTCCCACAAATATCCATCACCTTCCCAAATCACAATGAACATGGAGCTTTTAAACAGTGAAAAGAACATTTTTTCCCCTCATGCATGTGGTTTATCCCTGATGGAGATGTTTGTATCTCTTCCCCTCTCCACGGGCACCACAGCAAACACAGATGAAAGCCCTCCCAGCCAAGGCCAGGGGTGTTTTGGCAAAGGCCACCATCTGTCACCTATGAAAAACTGGCAGATATTTATCACATCCAATGCATAATCCAGGGAAATGGGAAATGGGAACCTCAGGGTGGAGCCAGAGGGGTGAACAGGGCTGGATTTCCACTGGAAAAAGAGCTGGAACAACAGCCCTGGTTGGAGGAAGCAGCAGCCCCAGGGAAATACAAACCTGCTGGAAATTAATCCCCTGTGCCCACGAGCAGTTCTTGGGGTTGGGAACATCCTCCCAGAGCAGCTTCTTCACCCTGAAAATGTCAGGGAAAACCTGGAGTTGGTGCTGGAGCTCCCACAGGGGCTGCACTGTGCAGGGAAGGAATCTCTGCCATTTGATTTCTCCACAGCACTGTGGCCATGAAATGATCATTGGGGAGATGATAAATGGTCAGGAAATAATCACTGGGGAGATGATTAAATCTCCCCAAATGGCCCAAATTCAATCCCAAACATAAAGGAGGGACATTCCAGGTGGCAGTTTGGGAAAATACAAAGGGTACAGTCTGTGCTGAATGATCACAGCCCACAGGGCTTAAAGGGGCTCTGGGAGAGCTGGAGAGGATTTGGGACAAGGGGTGGAGGGACAGGACACAGGGAATGGATTCAAGCTGGAAAAGGGGGGATTTAGATGGGATTTTGGGATGGAATCCCTGGCTGGGAGAGGCTGGGATGGAATTCCCAGAGAAGCTGTGGCTTCCCCTGGATCCCTGGCAGTGCCCAAGGCCAGGCTGGAGCACTCTGGGATGGTGGAAGGTGTCCCTGGGGTGGCCCTGGATGGGATTGAAGGTCCCCCCCAACCCAAACCAGTTTGGGGTTCTGTGACAGCAGCTCAGCAGAGTGGAAAGTGCACCTGCACCACCTGGAATTTTGGATAAACAAGGAACAAAGTACCTTTGGTGTGAAACCAGCAACGCTCCCAGCAGCAAAACTGAGGTGGAAAAAACAATTGGCAGAACCACGTGGAGGCTGCCACTATTCCCAGTCTCAAATCCCCCTGGAAATAAAGGAGTTCAGCTATTAATGCAGCAAAATGGTTTGTCTGGGAGCAAAGAGCTGGCAACAGGGAAATAACAAACAGCAGAAACAACAGCTTAGATGGGGAAATAACCTTGAGCAACAGTTTTATTGCACATGGTCAAACTTTTCCCTTGGGAATAAACAGACAAAAAGGAATTATTTTAAATAGGAGTTTAATCCCTCACTCAGCTCAGCCCACAGAGAGTTTTCAAATTAAAGCTGAAATCTGTTCACTGTTTGTAGGTACATTACAGTGACTTTATTACTACCTTTTTTTCTTCAGATGAGACAGAGGTTTTGCACTTAAAGGTCACTTTTACTTCATAAAAAAACAGGGAAGAAGATCCTGTCAGTCACCTTTGGCAAATTGATCCGTGGCTCTGGCTTTGCCAACTCCTCCAGCAAACACAGGGTAGAGGCTGAACTGGTACTTGTCAGTCGGGAGAAAGTGATCTGGAAAGGGGAAATCAGTCTTTGGAATCCACTGGTTTCCACTTTTTAACCCATTCCCTGCACAGAGGCTCTGGGCACAGATCACAGTTCAGATCAGAGAGGGCAATAATGGATCCATCTTTTATAGATCTTCAAAATCCCAAGATCCACACTATTAATCCAGCATTATTCTGTCATGGAATTAACACCTTATGGAGCTCCTGTGATAATTTCCAGGAGTAAAGTCAAAATGCAAAGCAAATGCAGATATTAATTTGAATAATTAGCTGGTGTGTTCAATATTCCAGAACTAATTTTATTGTACTTCCACAAAATGAACTCACTCCAGAGCTTAAAGTGATTATTAATGCAACAGGCAATCCTCTAATGAGCATCAAAATTTGATTTATTGGTCAATAAAAGTGATTAGAAACAGGGAAGGGGGGGAAAAAAGGGCTCAGAGCTCAGAAATCCCCCATTTTCCTGTTCCACACCAATTAACAGCAAGAATTACTTTTTTCAAGCACAAACTCACCATAAATAAAATATTTCCTGAGATTTGGAGGAACTCGCAGCCATTTCATCTGCTCCCCTTTGTTCAGGTGCCTCCACTCAATCACAAAGGATTTTAGCCCAGGGGTTTTTGGGGAGAGACTCCAAACCAAAACCACACAACTGCTGTTCACCAGGTAAGCACTGAGGGATTGCACAGCATCCACTGGGAAAACAGGGAAAACACATCCTAGAAACTGCTCAAGTCTCACCACTTTATCACTTTAATTCTCTTTTGCATAATAAAAGCATCAGCAGAGAGATTTTTTTTCCTCAAGTCACCAAAATTTGGGTTACACTAAACCAATCCCAAGCACTAAACAGATCAAGTTTCTTACAGACATCAAATATCTCAATTCTCACCTGCAATTCCTTAATTAGCCTTAATCAAAAAATTAAAAACTCCTGAATCCTCGAGAATAAATGAAGCAGAGTGCAGCCAAATCCAGGAATTGCTGCTCAGGAAGTCTGAGAACCCAGACTGGCAGCCCAAAACATGACCACATTTCATTTTGGAAACAACAAAACATTCCCCAGCAGGAATGTTGGGTGTTCCCAAATCAAAGGAGATGAAAGATCAATTCTCCAGCAGGATTTTATTTCTCTTTGATTAATTAATTTATATTTTATTAGTGAAGACAGCCCAGAGACAGACAACTCTTTTCCCAACCCAAAAAAATCATTAGGATTTTCATGATGGAAATCTGAGTTTTCCAACAGCTCTGTTGGTGCTGAATGTATCCCCATAAAACATTCCTTACTCCTACCAGAGGGAATTTAACCCCAAAAAAGCTTTCCCCATGAACAGCACCAGCATTCCTGGCATTTCCCACATCCCCCTCGTTGCTGCTCTTACCTGTGCTCATGTGCTGGGACAGAGTTAAATTAGAATTAACTGCAGAAATTCCAACTGAATTCATGGCTGAAATGGTGATGGTGTGGGTTGGCTCAACCCATGGGAAAGTCCAGCTGGTGCCATGATCCACAAATTCCTCCCAGGAGGTGTTCCCTGGGGTCTGGTGCTTGATGATGTATCTGCTCACACTGCACAACGAGTGATTCTCCATCAGGGGCTGCAGCAATTAATTAACTAATTAATGGTTATTAATTCCTCAATTCCCTCCCCACTCCCTGATTCCCAGAGGAATGGTTGTTTGGGCAGCTCCAATTTTGAGGAAACAGGACCCAGTAAAGATATTCTGGCTCTTGGCTTTTTAAAGGCTTCATTTCCCTCTCTGGGAGCTGACTCTCATTCCCTCTCCTCCCAGCAAAGGGAAGTGAAGGACAAGGAAAGCCAAACTTCCAGATTCCCATAGCAATTCCCTGTTTGACACATTTTTCAGGGTTCAAACCCCAGAGCAAACAGGAATTGGGCACTGAGGAACTTTTTCCTGTCCTGCACTAACATTTTAAGGCAAAGAAGGCAAAACCATCTCCCATTTTATCCCAGAATTCCCACCAGGATTCACGCTCTAGGATGAGCCAAGCAATTGTCAGGAACAGAGAGAAAGGCAAATCCCAAATCCCACAGGCCTCATGTGCCTGTCACACTCCCCTTCTGGGCAGTTCCACCTGGTTTTAGGATCAAAGGGAAAGCCCCAAATGCAGCTGCTCCCACCTTCCACAGGAGCGTAACATTCCTCTGCTTCCTTGCTGGATCCTCAGAAACGACTCCCCAAAATTCTGGGCCTTGCAAGGGAGCTGCAAAACAACAATTTGGGCAGGACAATCCCACCTGAGTGTGGGAAATGCCAGCCCTGAGGATGGAATCACAGACCTCTGATGTCCTGGACGAGGGTTTGGGCTGCTCTGCTCCAGTCACTCCAGTATCCAGCTCCATCCAGCTCCCTGCAGCGCACCTGCACCATGTATTGCACACAAAGCTGCTCCACTGCTATCACAGCCCAGCTGCCTGAGGGGTTTGGGACTTCATAAAGCTGGGAGAGAAAGGGGGAAAATCAGAGGGAGAGCAAAGGGATGTTTAGGCAGCTCTTGAGAGTCAAAATTCCTGGGAGGAAGTGGGATTGTGAGGGATATTTCTTTGTGGAGGCTGTGATTTTCCCTGTGGGGGAATTCCATAAAAAAGCAGCTCCACTCTGCAGGGCAGCAGAGCAATGATCCCTGCTCCAATCCAAGTGGAACAGCCAGTACCTGCCATGGAATTTCTTCCCTGTTCCCTGAATTCCAGCGGATCTGGAATGTCAGATCCCTGTTGGCAAAGACAGGCTTGGTCCAGCTGACGTTCAGCAGCCCCACGTTCCTGGTGAGTTCTGCTCCCACGTTGGAAGGGGGGAGAGGCTTCACTGGAAAATGGAAAGAAATTTAAAAAATGAACTGCAATGTCTGCACTGACACTTCCCATTAAATCAAATCATGGCTGGCTTTTCCCTGTCCTGGTGGTGGTGGGTAACACACAGCCACTGCCAGTCCAAGGAAAGCAGGACTGGAAACACAGAATCCACAGGAATGTTTCCATGTATTTCATTTCCATTTGAAGCACAACAGATTATTTTGCTGCTGGCACTTGCCACCTGCCATGGGATAAAGAGCAAAAGACAGAGCCTGGAAGTAAATTTGGAGGTTTAGGTTGGATTTGTGGGAAAATTTCTCCATGGAAAAGGTGGTCAGGCACTGGAAGAGCTGCCCAGGGCAGGGGTGGAGTCCCCATTCCTGCAGGGATTTAAAATCCATTTGGGGACATGGTCAGTGGTGGCCTTGTTGCTTTTCCAACCTTGGTAATTCCATGATTCCATGATTTTTATGGGGTCACCCCTGCAGAGAGCAAAGGTGCAAAGGCTGGGGACAGACATTGTGCAGTGATTAATGGAAATGATTTTATTTTATTTATTGGAAATTGCCCCCAGATCCAGGTTCTCCAGAACAGGAATCTCTTTAACTCTCTTTTGTTAATCAAGCCAAATTGAGATGAACTTATTTTGGATAATCAGATGTGAATGAGGAGAAAACAACAACAAAAAAATAAATTATTTTTTTCATTTTGGATGGTGCTGGAACAGGTTTGTTTTGCTTTGCTACAATACAGAGCACCCTGCATCTGGGAGAAATCATTCCATCCATTGTCACCACATAATAAATGTATTATATATATATTTATATATTTATGTATTTATTTCATAACTATGTAACTCAAATTTATTTAATAATTATATAACTCAAATTTATTTCACGTAGCACCTCTGGGGTCCAGCTGCCTTGTTTGCTCTCACCCATTTTCACATTTGCATCCAAAAAATACCCAGTTTTTTGTCCCAATGAATTCTCTGTCACAGAGCAGATAAGATGAGGTGATTTGAACATTTTGGAGTTTTTAAAACACTCAAACACTGCTCCTGCCTCTTGTTTTTATCCAAATTTTTAAGTGCTCTGTGTGTCACAAAATGTTGCACCAGAATGAAGGAGCAGGGACAGTCCCCCATGATTTAAAATGGATTTATAACTGTGTAAATAATACACTGTACTGGAGTATAAACTTAATTAATTGAACAATTAAATAACCAAAACCTTAAAAATGAGCTTCACTTTGCAATATCACAGGGAATAAAGGGAATAACAGGCAGAAGTGAATGTTTTAAATGAAACAGCCTGCTCCTGTATGGAAATGACATTTAATCCAATTCTTTTTTTTTTTTTTAAGGTAACATCAAAACCCTCATGTTTTTTATTTAAAACCTGTGGAAAAATTCATTCCCCACACCATTTAAAATCCAGGGGCACGAGGGAAAAGAGATTCATGGATGTTGACCTACCCACATCTGCTGGAATGACACAAACTGGGGAGGATTCCAGAGTTCCCAGGAAATGCTGAAACTCAATCCACAGGGTATATCCAGATAAAAGGAAAATGGGCTGGAATGTGCACTCGTAGGAATGATTCCTCTGCAAATGGCATTCCTTCACCTCAGAGTTTGGAGATGGGCTTGGAAAGTCAGAGCAGTAAATTTGGCTCCTTAAAAAAGGGGAAAAAAAAATAAACACATCGAGTTGATCCATTGCAAGTGTAAATCTGGAGGGAATTAAAAGGAGTGGTGGCACTGGAAACGTCCTGGGATTTTGAGGATTGTTTGGATTTTGAACCTGAACTGCATTGAATGGATGAAAAACATTTCAGTGTCACTCCTCAAAGCTTTGGCTCTGGAAAAAAGCAGGAGAAATGACAAAAAGCAACAGGTACAGCAAGAGAAGGCAGCTCCAAATCCTCATCAATTGTGGGATTTCAGGCATTGGCAATAAACACAGCAAGGAAAATCTGCCAGGAATTGACTCCAGTCAGGAATGATTTCCAAAATCCCAGCTGGCAGCCAGGGGGAAGCTGCCACAGAGACCCACTGAGGCCTCCAGGAGATGGAAATCCCATAAAAACATCAACTCTGGATTAAAAATCCCATGTCCAGTTATCACAGCTGGCAGGAGAAGAGAGGAGCCCTGGATTCTGGATGAAATGGAACTGGATCAATTCTTGGAGTGGGAATTTTTCAGCTTTGCAAGGACAGGGGCCAGGGAGGGTGCGAGTTACTCAGCAGAACCACCAGAGTTACACTTGGTTGAAATTTCCTTTTCCTTCCCCCAGGATTAAAGCAGTGCCTGGTGCTTTGGAGGGTGGGATTGGAGCACTCCCTGCTCCCCCAGGATGATCCCTTTGGAGCTGTTTCTCCTGGCAGGGAGAGGAAGAGGTAGAAACAACCCAAACAAAACCAAACCCCACAGCCAGAGCATCACACACAGCAGAGAAGCACTGCACTCCAGCTCCAAAAAGGCAACAGCAGCTGGAATTTTATTGCATTTTCTTCTTTCAGGTCTCACCCTGAACAAACAACCACAAAAATCCAAACAAAAAGAAGGCTCAGCAGTGTCTGGGGAGGATTTGCAGGCAGTGGTAATGTCACTGTTTGATCTTGCAGGAGCACGAACAAATCTCCCCATCATCACCTCCTACTAGAAAATTACATTTTTAGCTGAACCTGAACAGTGAGAAAGTTGGGATAAAAGCCATGATGAGCAGCATGGGGTTTATATCCCAGCTCCCTGCCCAGCAGTGCACTCATTATATCATATTTGTGAAGGCAGGTTAAACAAAAGCTCTCTCAGCACTCAGCCAGGCATTAATCCTGCCCCAAAAGCCTCCACTTGAACTTTCCAGCATTCCAGTTCCTCCTTCAGTCCACAAAACCCTGGGGAATATTCACCTGGGCACCAGGATCATTCCAAACTCCACCAGAGAAGACAGGCTGGCTTTCCAAAGGGATTAAGCCCTCAGAGCTGATGGAAGCTGCCCAAATTTCTGCATCTCCAGCCCAGCAGAGCAGTGAAATTGTGGATTTTTTGCCTCAGGAGGAGTTGTCTGTCTGTCTGTCTGTCTGTCTGTCTGTCTGTGTGGCTCTAGGAAACTCTGAGCCTCAACACATCAGGGGTGGAATGGGGTGAGCTTTGAGGTCCCTCCCAGTCCAAACCAGACTGGAGTTCTGGGATTTTGGGGTTCTGGGAATTGCTGCTGCCCTGACAAAGCAATATTCCCTTCATGAGCTAAGGTTTGGTTCTCTAAGTAAGATTTTTTTTTCCCACCTTGGAATGAATTTGTTTCATGCTTTATTTTAACCTGTGTATGCATAGAAAAAAAGAGCCAGAATGATACAAAAATCCAAGACTGGGTGGAGACCTCAGGAGGTCCCAAATCCCATCTCAGATCAGAGCAGTTAAAATTGAATTTTAAATTCAAACCTGGTGGAGCTGTCAGGATCTGAGAGGCTCCAGAACAGGGATTCCACAGCTCCCCCAGGCCAGAAATTCCCACTGGGAATGGGCTTTTCCCTTATCTCCTTACACCTTGGAGATAGCAGCAACTGGGATAATTTTTTAACTGATCCAGAAAATCTTCTTGAAGAGAATTTGCTCCCAAACAGGTTGAAAAATGCTGAAAAACTTTATAAAAAAGATCTGTAACATACTCAGCGTGTAATCTCTGATTCCCTTCCTGCACACAGAATAAAGAATCTGTTAACTCTGTAATTACTATATTTATTTTTATTTTTTATAGCTATAATTATTTATCCAGAATCCTTTGACTCAATAATATATTGAGCAACGCTTCCCAAACATAAAAAAAAAGAGAATTAAAACCCATCCATACCTGTAATACCTTAAGTGCAAACTCCCCAGGAGTGAGGTGGTTGGGTTTGCAGACCACCTGCAAGTCATTTTGGTCAAGTATCCATCAGTCTCACAGGAGATATTAAAATCCATGTCTAATTAAAAGAGATGGGAAGCTTAATTAATAGGACACAATGGTTGTTTAAAAAAAAAAAAGAAAAATACAAAAAAAATCAAAATAAAAAATAAAAATTAAAAAAATATACCAAAAAAAACAAAGAAAAAATACAAAAAAAAACCACAAAGAAAAAAATGCAAAAGAAAAAATACAAAAAAAACCCCAAACAACAACAACAAAAATTTAAAAAAATAAAAAAAGATACAAAAAACCCAAGGAAAAAAATACAAAAAAAATGAAACAAAAAAAATTAAAATTTAAAAAAAAAAGATACAAAAAAACCAAAGAAAAAATACAAAAAAAACCAAAACAAAAAATAAAAAAATTTTTAAAAATTTGAAAATATACGAAAAAACCAAAGAAAAAAATACAGAAAAACAAAACAAAAATTAAAAAAATTTAAAATTAAAAAAATACAAAAAAAGAGAAAAAAATACAAAAAACCCCACAAAAATAAAAAAATTAAAAATTTTTTAAAAATACAAAAAACAAAGAAAAAACTACAAAAAAAAACCAAAACAAAAAAAAATCCCCTAAAACATAAAAAAATTACAAAAAACCCAAAGAAAAAAATGCAAAAAAACCAAAACAAAAAAAAATTAATTTTTTTTAAAAATATACGAAAAAACCAAAGAAAAAAAATACAAAAAAACCCAAAACAAAAAATACAAAAAAACCAAAACAAAAAACACCAAAAAAACCCAAAAACCCACCAGGAAAACACCCCAACAAAGGCAATAAATGGATTGTAAATAGAGATATTCCATCCTTCCTAGGAAGATGCCCCAAAAGGAGAATGGAAACCCCTCTGGAATCTTACCTACAACATAGAATTCAGCGTATCTATGGTGACATTCCCTACTTTGGTGACAACAGTACAAAGCGTTAGAGAAGAAACTTCCTCTAGGCTGGCTTGCTTTCAAGTTGAAAAGAGTAACTTTGCTTACACGATTGTTGACAAGGGAATATTGGCTGGCTGGGATTTCCTCTGCTAAATTCAGCCACCAAACCACCTCCCGGGCCTCTACAGCCTGAGCTTGGGTTTTGTAGATGCACAGAAAGGAAATGTTGGAGCCAGCGCTGGTCAGGGTCTTGGGAGGGAAGTACAGGACTTGAGCTGCAGGAAAAACGGGGGGGAAATGTG
>JANPWX010000245.1:280139-294935 GCA_024734555.1 Trochalopteron elliotii
CCCCAAATTTCCCTTTCTCAGGCAGTAAAGCAGATTTAGGATCTGTTGTTTAAGGTTTTATTAGGAAGAAAAGCTCTTTTTCTAAGGTTTAGCTCTTTCTTTGGTGCCCATAAAAAGGCCCAGGAAAAGCACAGAGTTCAGAGAATTCCTGTAGCAGCACAGACCAGAACATTCCCAAGGAATTCTGAGCAGAGCATGGAAAAAAACCACAACAAAAATAATCAGAAAGTCAGTTTTGCACAGGGCTCAGCATTACAAACCAGGCTGGAGTGTAGAAAAAGCACATTTGGGGTTGTTCTGGGCCTGCAGTTCAGCCACAAAACTAAAAACCAGAAGCGAGAGAGAGCACCAGGAGAAAAATCCTGAATTGAGGGGAGGTTCAGTGCTGCCAGCTGGAATTGGAAATGGAAAAGCTCAGAGGAAAAGAGCTTTTTGTGGGTCTGAGCAGGTGCTGCTGAGGGAGTGCCAGCCACAGAGGTGTGTTCTCCAGAATTCCTAATTCCCTGGCACAGGGATTAAAATCTGAGTCTCAGGCAAAGCCAGGCAGGAAAAAGCTTCCACAGGATTCTCCATCCTGTGAAAAACGAGTTCCACTCTTTTAGAAAAATTTGTAAGTTTAATAAAAATTAAAAATGGACAATTAGGAGACAGAAAGGCAAAAGTTCCAGCTGGGGTGCCTCACCAGAAAGCACACCCCTCTCTTTCAATTACTGTGTTTTAAATATTCAATAGATATCAGAACATTCTTTTCGAGTTTTAATCTGTTTCAGGTATCCCCAATCATCTTATTTGACAGATTTATTTGTGGGTGGCTTCACTCTGTCTGGTAACATGGGTCTTATAAATCTTTCTCTTGAGGTTTTTGGTTGTTTTCATTTGGATAAAAAACCCCAGAAATTTAGCAGTTTTTATGCAGGGTTACAAGGTGATGATCCTTCTGGCTTGGTCAGTTTAGATGTTACAAAGAAGAAAAAAAGAAACAAAACTAGTCTTTTTACTATTTACACTATGTCCCAATCAGAAAATACATTCATCTCTTTTCTAAACTCTATCAATAAAACATAATACAGTGCAATTCTACATATAGCATTCATTCTAATATTTGCAAATATATATATATAATATGCATTTATAACCTGTCCTACCTCCCAAAGTGAGGTTGTAGGGTGAGCTCCAGTCACTCCAGAAACCTGGACCATGGAGATTCCTGCTCCTCACTTGCACTGAGGATGGAGAGTCAAGCAGGGCATTGTCTACAGCCACTGAGCTCTCCAGAGCAACCTGGAGCAGCTGTTGGATCATCCAAACCCATCATTGGTGTAAAGGGAAACAGGAAAAGAGAGAGGGGGAACATAAATAAATAGTGTGGAGTCAGAATTCCTTCAATTCCCTTTCATGCCTTCTCTTTGCACTCAGTTTTGGGGAGTGTTGAGTAAATCAATTTGCTCCTTAAGAGACAGGAGATAGACAAGGATTTTCTGTGGTTTTAGGTAGCAAGTTGGGTAAAAAAAAAATCTTTCTTCTCTAAATTTACTGTCCATTTGAGAGTGCTGGAAGTTGTGTAGCTGTGGGAAAGGAGTCGTTTCATTTCCCTTTACACTCAGTTTTTGGGAGTGTTGAGTAAATCAATTTACTCCTTAAGAGACAGGAGACAGACAANAGCTTTTGGGAGTGTTGAGTAAATCAATTTACTCCTTAAGAGACAGGAGATAGACAAGGATTTTTCTATGTTTTTTGGTCCCTAAGAGACAGGAGAGAGACAAGGTTTTTCTATGTTTTTAGGTAGCAAGTTGGGTAAAAAAAATCTTTCTTCTTTAAATTTACTGTCCATTTGAGAATGCTGGAAGTTGTGTAACACTGTGGGAAAGGAGTTGTTTCATTTCTCTTTACACTCAGCTTTTGGGAGTGCTGAGTAAATCAGTTTGCTCCTTAAGAGACAGGAGATAGACAAGGATTTTCTGTGATTTTATGTAGCAAGTTGGGTAAAAAAATCTTTCTTCCTTAAATTAACTGTCAGTTTGAGAGTGGTGGAAGTTGTGTAACTCTGTGGGAAATGAGTTGTTTCATTATGGGCTGCTAATTAACAGCTGCTTGTTATTCCAGAGCCACTTGCGTGGTAGGAACAGAAAAAAGAAAACCCTGTTTATAATAAAACTTATAAATATTAAACATAGATATGTTCTCGAACATGTAGAATCTTGAAAGAAAATGGGTTTGGACTGCACAGAATCAGGATTTCACCCAAGGAGAAGAAATGGAGTTTGTTTGCCAGGGCCAGCAGGAGATGGGGCTTCTCTCAGTGTGGACAGATGTAAAATCCAGTTTTTCCAGGAAAAAGGAGTGTGCTAAACCCAACTTTTCCAGGAAAAAAGAGTGTGCTACACTCAGCTTTTCCAGGAAAAAGCAGCATGCTAAGTGCTAAACCCAGCTTTTCCAGGAACGATAANGGAAAAAGGAGTGTGCTAAGCCCAGCTTTCCCAGGAAAAAGGAGTGTTCTAAGCCCAGCTTTTGCAGGCAAAAGCAGGTGCTAAGGCCAGCTCCACCAGAGCAGCCACAGTCTCAGTGCAAGGACAGTGAGGGTGGTGGGAATTCTGGGATTTGGGAATTCCCCAGCCTGGAGCTGCCTCACCTGGCTGTCCCCGTGTCCTGGAGGAGCAGAAATCCTCACTTGGTGCTGCAGAGGGAAGGGCAGCAGGGCAGGGCTGGACCAGCACAGCTTCACCTGGCCCCTCTCAGCCAGCTCCAGGTGCAGCTTCACGGGGGCTTCAGGCCTCACTGCACACAAATTAATCAACAATTAACCCCAAACCCACTGCCCCAGCCCTGCTGTGTTTTACTGAGTCACAATTCAGCCCTTAAACTCAGCTCTCTTAAACTCAGCTCTCTTAAACTGCATTTTCAAGAGCTGCTTTACTGCATGGCAGTGATGTTGGGTTACCTCCCTGGAAAAGTCACCCTGGGGCCGTTACAGTTCTCAAGAAATGCTTTTTGACCTCTCCTTTCTCTCAAATCTGCAGGAATTTCTTCCCTTTGGCCATAACTTTTCCCAAGCCCTGGTTTACCTGCCTTGCTGGAAAGAGGGAATGAGGAGGAGAGGGATGGGAATGCTGAGAAAAATCAATTTGCTCCTTACAAGGATTTTCTGAATATTCCCATCCTTCCACAGGGATTATGGCAGTGAAAAGAGGTCTCCAGGAGAGTTATGTGAGAGCAAAGTAAAAATGGAGAGTTTGGATAGTCCCATGAGGAATGGATGGGAAATCCTTGGGATTCCATTCCTTGGACAATGACAAGGAATCAAGTTTTACCTGGTGCTGAGACTTTGGCTGTCCTTGTCCTCATCCACAGCCAAATTTTTCCCATGGAAGAGTAAAATCCTGCTCCAAACCACTGCAGGCTGAGCACCACGTGCAGAAACTGAAGGGAAAACATTCCCAAAAATCCTGGGCAAATGTTCCCTTCAAATTCCAACTGCACTGGTGTCCACCTCTCCAAGTGTCCCATTTAAGTGCATTTCAGGAATGTCATTCAGTTATATCAAATATTTCTATTTATTTTCAGCATAAATCCACCACACCAAGCCAATTTTCTTTTATTATTTATATCAAAAATATCTTTTTTTTCTGTATAAATCCACCTCACCAAGTCAGATTTTATTTCACTATTTGTATCAAAAATCTCTTCTTATTTTCAGTATAAATCCACCACACCAAGTCAATTTTCTTTCATTATTTATATCAAAAATATCTTTTTTTTTCTGTATAAATCCACCTCGTCAAGTCAAATTTTATTTCATTTCTCCTTCTAGACCATCTCAAAGCAGTGAACTTCATGAAGGCCAACGGGGAGTGATTGGGGAGGAGGCCAACAAAAGTCAGTGGCTTTTCCATCACATTTCCCTGAATCAGATCCCACAGCTAATGATGGTTGTGATGCCACCTGCTCCACAATCAGCAAATAAAATCCACGTGGCACAAGCACCCAAGAGTTTTTACATTCAAAATAGTTTTAATTGAGCTAAATCTTGGCAGAACATATATTAATATTGTGCATTTTTAAAAACATGCCTCACTAAGCAGAGCTAACTCATTGTGTCATTTTTAAATACTGGCAGACTCCAGGCTGAATTTTTAATTTCTTCCTGCAGCATCATTTTAAACCAGCAGGATGAAAAATGCCACCTCTCATCTTCCAAACAAACCCACCCAGAGATTTTAACTGGTTCTGTCTGCAGAGCACATCACTTAGGAGGAAGTTTATAAAATTCCAAAGTTTTTTAAGTTAATAAGATGTTCATAAAACTTTAAATTTTTTTTTCCCCCTGCAGCTGACAGCTCCTGCCTTTATGAAATCTGCCCAAATCTGCAATAACTGGGCACGTTGGATAGCAACACATATCAAATTCATCATGTCAGGAGTTGGAGTTTGATCAAACACACAGGAACGTTCTCCAGCTTGGGCTTGGATGGGTGAGGAAGAAAACACCAGGATCAGAGAGCTGCTTGGGGAAAATGGGTGGGATCCTTTGCTGAGCAACTTTGGGAACAGCTTTTTAAATTTAACTTAAGTCCTCAGCAACAAGCTCCACCACTGGGCCAGCCTTGGGCACAGAGAGGTCTTGACTAGAAAGGAAAAAAATGAGAAATAACCGATTTATTGAGTGCTTGGGCTCTGCTCAGTGTGGTTTGCACTGGAGCCCAGACAGGGATTAGGGAGCTTTTCCTGCCCTGTCTGTGCCCCCTTTTCCCAGCAGAACCATCCTGATGCTGTTTTCCATGGACACAGGGCTCAGCCACGCTCACCTGCTGCAGGGCATTTCCATACCCAAGGAAATGACTCTATTTAAGGAAAAAAAAGTTGATTTATTTCTGAATATATAAGGAAGCCAAGCCAGGATCCTCCATGCCCTCCTCATCAGCATTGCCTCAGTGCCAGGACAGGGACACTGGCTGGGCTTTGGAAATGTTTCTCAAAACTTGTAGCTGTCTCAAGCCAAATTATCCCTCCTTAATCATTGTATATTTAAGAAGGAGCACAGAGGTGCTCAAAGGATTTTTGGAGTGTCTTAGTCAGGTGTCAGATGTTTCTCTGGCACCTGCATATGGCTTTTGTTCTTTTCTTTCTTTTTGTTCTTTTGCTTCTGTATAGTTTGTGATTTTCTCTTGTATTAAAACATTTTGCTTTACAAAGCCCACCCAAGGAGCTGCCTCTGGGAGGTCAAAAAGCATTTCTTGATAGCTGGATTTCCTGAATAACTCCCAGAGGTTACAGGTCAACCCCCAGGCTGGATACAAGGGTGGTCAAAAAGCATTTTTTGCTAACTGGATTTCCTGCTAACTCCCAGAGGTTGCAGGTCAACCCTTCATGTCACCCTGATCTTTTTCAGCCTTCTAATGTTTACATTCTTGTACTGGAGTCCTCACACATTCTAACATAACCAAGTAGATGTTTTTCACATTCCTCTGAGGAAGGAACAATTGATGGACTTCTAGTTTGACCAGTGGGGTCAAAAAGGTGTCAACCTCATCACCCAACCCCTGATCAAACTCCAAAAACTATATAAATCAAAATCCCAAATAAACTTCCTTCTTTTTTTTCACTCTGACACTGACAGTGTGAGTGTAGCTCTTTCGTGTCCATCCAGCAACGACCTCAGACTTGATACATCTTCCTGGGGCTCATTCCACGCTGGCCACGAGTGAGGCCGTGTCACTCACCTATGTCCACGGGCTGCAGGGACATCAGGGGTGAGCCCAGGGCTGTGACACCTGCCACCACCTCCAGCCACAGCAGGTAGGTGTGGTTGAGGCTGGGGGAGGCCACCAGGCACTCGCAGGTGGCCTGGTCCCCACAGTGACACGGAGCCACCATCACTGTCCCCTGCAGGGAGCTCGTGGATGCAGCTCCCAGGGACAGCTCTGATCTGCAGTGGGGGAAAAACAAACCAAGAAACAAAATAATTCAGTATTTTGGGGTTTTTTCTGTATTTCAATAGGTCTGTGATGCTGTTTTACACCACAAGGACACAGACTCTGAGATTCAGAAGGCTGAAAATGACTCCTTTATTTTTGGGATGTGTCTCCCTTTTATACTGTTTCACACAGATCAATTTGATTGGTGACACAAAGACAAACCTCTTCACTCACACTGGTCAGAGCAGAGGGACATCAAGAAGTCCCTCCTAGGGAAAGGAATGAATAACAAAGTTACAGTTACAAAAACATTTCTCCTGTTCACAGAAAATTCCCTGGGAAAAGAATTTCAGAAAACCAAAAGACCTCAGGCATGGAACCAGGGCTACAGGTTTGGCCATCTGGATATGATTTATTGATCAAAAAATTTAATTAATTAATGAAAAAATAATTGTAACCAATGGCTTTAACTTTGCTGCTTCTCCCTTTCTCAGTGCTTTTCATTTCATTTCATTTTAATTCCATGAAACATTCCCAGATCTTTTTGAGGCACACGGGGTTGTTTTACCTTCCCATGGCAGCTCCCTGCCACCCCCAAAGAGATGAATTTCTAATTCCCATTCGTGAGGCACTGAAATAATACCAAAACCATTCAATGTTCCCTCCAGCTCCTGCTATAATTGAGCATTACAGGGAATATTGTAATCATGGAATGGTTTGGACTGGGAGGGACCTTCAATCCCATCCCATTCCACCCCTGCCATGGACAGGGACTTTTTTCCACTGTCCCAGGTTGCTCCAAGCTCCATCCTTGGACATTTCCAGGGATCCAAGGGCAGCCACAGCTTCTCTGGAAAATCCATTCCAGGACCTCCCCAACCCTCCCAGGGAACAATTCCTTCCCAATTTCCCACCTAAATCTTTGGAACCAGCAGTTCCCAAAGGATTCTTCAATCTCATCTCAACTCTTCAGGCTCTTCCAGAAAGCCACATTCATGGAGTTCTGCAGGTATCCAGTGACTAAGGCCTCCCCAAAGTTGGGAATTGAATAGTGCAAATAATCTGTGGCCAAATTTCTCCCAGCAGCAAAGCCAAGACAAACCCTGACAGTTCAATCACCTCGGATCCTTTCCTGCTTTTCACGTTTCATCCTTACCCAAAAAAATAATAATAATAAAAAAAATCTTCTGTTTGGAATTGTTCTGAAGTGATTTTGGAATTATTTCTGCCCAGTGAGGGTTTTGTTTTACTAATTCAGAGAAAGCAATGGAAATTCATGGAATAAGAGCCCTTCTGTGCATTTTTCCAATGGTTTTATAGCTGGCATGAGTCACTGGAACACTTGGATTCAGGGAGGGCAGAGATGTCTGCATTGGAGGAGAGGGAAGGACGAGATTTGCTGCTCTATTTTCTGGGTTTAGTCCATTTGTTATCTGCTCCATTTATCTGAGAGCAGAGCACGGGGAAGTGGGCCATGAT
Source organism: Trochalopteron elliotii (assembly GCA_024734555.1). Taxonomy (NCBI): domain Eukaryota; kingdom Metazoa; phylum Chordata; class Aves; order Passeriformes; family Leiothrichidae; genus Trochalopteron; species Trochalopteron elliotii. Next base: position 287,531 of record JANPWX010000245.1, read on the forward strand.
TCACCAATTCCATTTCCATATCCTGCCCTGCTTAGAGAGGAAAAAGGTCAAAAAAGCCTGAGGAGAATTATGGAGGGTGGGAAGAGCTCAGGCTGGGACTGAAACCACTCCTGGCTCATCCCAGCCCCACTCCCCTCATCCCTCACTGATCTTTTTTGCACCTTGGGATACTCTGAGGCTGGAAAAACGTGGAATTTCAGCAGCACTGCCCTCCCAGCTCCTGTGCTCTGCAGGAACAACCCCAGGCAGGTCCATCTCAAGGTATGGTTTACATTTATTAATGCTCCAGACAGCCAATCCTGACATTCCTAAAATAATTCTCCCCAGGACTCACAGATTTTAGGACACAGGAATTATGCTGATGGTGTCTGGCAGACACAGAGCTCTGAAATTACTTGGAATAATTCTGTTTTTCTAGATGTGGCTCTGCTGTTTTCTCCTGAATTTCCTTTCAAAGACTTTGCAGAATTTTCTTTGAAGCTTCCCTGCCTTCTCCTGTTGCTCACAGATTTTACTGCTCTCCAAAAGCCACAAGAAATCCATGAAAATGTAGGTTTTTTTCTTCAAACCATGCCTTTGATCTGATCTATCTGGAAAGTGGTTACCACCACACCAGCCCCTCATCATTCCTAATAATTATTTCAATTTTTAACCATCCAAATGAACTTGCTTGCACCAAAAAAAATAACAGTGTAAAGGGAAAAAAAATGCTAAAGATTTCCTCTCCTGATTTATTAACCCTCACAAGCTGAGGAGAGGTCAGTGGCTCCTCCACCCAAATCCTCTCACAGAGCCAACACCTTGGAAAACCTAAAAAAAAAAAATTTAGGAAGTCCTAAATGTTTTATATTATTTATATATATTTATCACCCTTCAGAAGGTGATGCTTCTCCTGCTAAATTCATCTGTGGCCCCATGGGGAACTTGGAGACTTTCAATTAAAAATGCTGCAAAATGTCCTGGCTGAATTTCAATCCTGTTTTTGCAATTAAAAAGAAAAACAAAAAATAAAACTTCTTTTAGGAAGAATTACCTGAATTTTCAGGAAAAGTCCATCCCAACCAGGAGGTTGTGAAATAGGGTCACCATTGGTAACTCTGCTGTCACATTTTATTGGTTATTCCTATATCCTCTCCTGCCTTTATGGGGAATGGGTGGAGCAAAGCTGTCTGGGGGCTCCAGGATTTTTCCAGAAATATTTTTCCAATGGTTTTGGTCAATGGTAGCTCTAGAAAAATCCTTATTTGAAGAAGTTGCCTCATTAAACTGCAGCAGATCTGTGGGCTGCTGAGCTCATCAATCTCTAATGAGAGCTTGATTTGCTCTGGCTGGAGAGGCTCGATGCACAACTGATGCACTTGAGGCAAATTGCATGATTTATCCTTAAAAAACCATGGGAATTTAGCCCCAGAACTGGAGGAGAGGCTCCCAGGTATTTCAAATAAGTCAAAATATGAATGCAGCCTCATGAGCTGAAAGGGCAAATGATAATCAGTGCTCAAAATTAAACTGGGAGAATTCACCAAGGGGATCCCTGAGGCTAAAGATTCCAGCTGATGGAATTAATTCTGTGCATTCCTGGGATCAGACAGCTGGAAAGATCTTTGGTAGACAAATAACCCCACTTGTCTAATGAAGCTTTGGAATAACCTTTTCTTTCCCACCCTTTTGGAATAATCTTTTCTCTCCCAAAGCCCCATCATCTCCCTCACTTGAGCCTCTCCCCCAGCACTGCCATGGCCAGAGCAGAACATTCCCATTCCTGATACTTCCAAGCAGGATGGAAATATTTCCATATTAGATGTGATAAATAAGAGGAGACTTCTCTAATGCTGGAAAAAACCCCAAAATAACCCCCCAAAAAACCCCTATGAGAGACCCAAGCTTTTCTGTTGTAGATTCTCCTGTGTCATTATTTTTGTGCATTGCCCTGTGTGTGTGTGAGAATCCTGGCTGGATCTCCAGACTCCCAGGGAGAAACACATGCCAGGAATGCATATTTTTAAAACTGGGAATGTTTTCAAGGTATTTTGGCTCAGGAATAAAATGTTAAGGTAGCAGAGAGCCAACAGGGAAAGCTGTCACCTTCCCAAAGGGCTGAAATGCTTGTGTTTGCTGCTCCCCCAGAACACAGGGACCTCAAAAGGAAAAGATTAATATGGAATGTGGGGAGGGAAATGAGTTCTCCAAGGTTTTGCTTTGTTCCTCATCTTTGCAGCAAAGAGCAATCAGAGACTCTGGTGAGTCCACAGGGCCTGCTCTCCTAAATTTCATGGCACTCACTGAATTCCCTTTCCTAGCACAAAAAACCTCTTCAGCCCAGCTGGGGCTCCAATCTGGTGGCATCCCAAAAAACATTCCCAATCTAGAGATTTCTGCACTGGGATCACTGGCAAAGCTTTTCCTGTGCAGCTGGGCCTGGATGGAGCAGAGCAAAGCCAGAGCTCTTTCCCCCACAAACACCCATGGAATGGTATTTCAGGAATCAGGAGTCATGAGGAGCACTGGAAATGGGAGCCCACCTCATCAAAATGGGATTAAAATATTGTGTCAGCTAAACAACCTTATTTATTCCTTAATAATACACTTGGTTTCTGCTCTGACTACAGGGATGATTTGTGCCAAATGATCTCTGGCTGTTCAGGAAGTCTTTCCCTATAAATTCAGCTCATTCAACTTTATGTTATCTTGTTTATCTTTAACAGTTTATCTTGTTTCATAAGGAAGTCTGGGTGTTTATACCAATCCTTCAAACCTATCAATAATCCAGAAAAAACCCAGATCACTTTATAACCAATGTATATAAGACCTGCCCTGGCCATGCCACAGCCAGGATGATTCCACCTCTCAGCATTCCAGGGAATATTCACCACAGTGCCAAGGAGGTGAGAGCAGCATTTGCCATTCTATCACACTTTAAGTACCACAGTTACTTCAGGAGAGACAATATTATGGTCAAAAACAAATAAAAAGCAGGAGCAAGATTTTAAAATTAAGAAATTCTAACAACAAAGATACTTTAAGAAATCAGTGCTGATTTAATGAAAATATTTTAAGAAACATGGGATGGACAGAGAAGGAGAACTCTCCATTCCAACCATTTTTCATTTAAAACCCCACAAACTTTCCATATTACTTTTCCATATTCCAGGATTATTTTTAGACAGGACAAAGTAAAACCTGCAAAGCTAAAGCTCCCACCATGGTGGAAGCTGGAAGGTTGATGTTTTAGGAAATGAAATGATGAAATGCTTTCAGTTTTCCAGACAAATTTAGCAGGGCCTGTACTTACCCAGAGTATAAAAGGTTCACCTTCAGGTCAGCTCTCAGGTCCAGCTTCAAAAGCTGCAGGTTACAAACCAACAGGTCCAGCTTGCCTCTAATCCAACATTCCATGTTCCAGCTCCAATCTGCACAAAAGAAAGGGATCCCACATTTCTGAGCTGCATCAAAACAGAAGAAAATACCTGGATAGAACTCACTGGCAAAGAGAGGACAGATGTCCCTGAAAGTGAGGCTGCACCACAAATGGGAAAATATTTATGAATAATCTGAGTTGGCCACGTTCAGCACTTCCAAGGCTCACAATCCATGTGCTTCTGCTCTGTCATGATTAAAGAAGGAATGATTTTTACCTGGATTTAGGGACAAGGCTGCAGGGTGAAGAAAAATGAAGCTGCTGGTGGTTGCTGTGTCCTGGGAAGTGGCAAAGCCTCAGCTGGAGATTTGTGAAATGCAATTTTACCTACTGAGGTCAAGGAGATTCCTGGCAGCAGGAGGCCAGCTCCCTGTTCCTCAAAGACAGGAGGAGGAAAAAAAAACCTTGGGGGAAAAAATCCTAATCCATGTACAGATATTTACTGCACATTTATTATTTAAAGCCTCACAGTTCATGCAGAAATGATGCCATGTGCTCTCCATCTCCCCTGCCTGCTGATGGAGTTTAAAGCCCACATCCACCAAAAAAATGTTTAAAATATTCCTCACAGTGTCCAAACTCCTTTGAAGATCTGGGTTTATGTCCTATTATGCAGTGCTCCATATTTTATTCACAATTCCCCTGGAAAGACAGCCAACTGTTTTCCCCCCTTTTGAAATTGTGCTGTACAATTCCTCCATCTTCCACTACATTCTGAGGAAGTCTTTTTGCCATATTGAGGAAGGAATTTACCTATCTGAGGAAGGATTTTGCCACATTGAGGAAGGATTTTACCATCCTGAGGAAGGATTTTACCANAAACAACAACAAAAAAACCCTAAATATTTTTGGAAGAATTAACTCCTTGTGCCCTTGAGTGCTAAACCCACCTATTTGCTGAGGAGCAGAGAGATTTATTTCTGAAGGAATAAACTTCCTTGCCTGCATGCTTGCTCTGTACAGAGAACAATCAATGCTGCTGGCACTCCAAAGGCAGCACAGAAAATTTTCTTCACTCATTAAAGGCTTGATTTTGGATGCTCCAAGCTCTCTCCTCAAGCCAGACCAGCTCCCAGCTGAGAAAGGGCTCAAAAATGTCTCATTCAGCAGCACACAGGGCAGGGTGAAATTCCTGGGAGGAACTGGGTGGACCATGCAATGGGCAGCTGCCATCCAAAGGAAGTCTGCAAATATGAAGGGAAAAGCATTGGAAATAAAAGGAAAATTCATATTTTTTAACAATTAAAAGGGAGGGGTTGATGTGATACAGAAATGCATTCATTAGGTAAAAAAATCAGGTTGTTTACAGGGGTTGTTCCCTGAGGTAAAGACAAAATTCATAAAAGCATCCCCTCTAGGTAAAGACAAAATTACTAAAAACATCCTCTCTGAATGAATCCTCTCTCTTTTACCTCAACCTCACTGCACCTGAACTTTTGTTTTATCAATCTCTTGAAAAAAGTCAAGGCCAAGATTGTAGGCAAAGCATCTCTTTGGGATAAATTAGCTTTTATTAACCAAAAATACAGTGAATCCTAAACTGAAGTGAATCCTAAACTGGGTATGAGTCTCATCTCCCCATGCAGTGCTGGAACAGAATCCCTTCCATCTCTTTTCAGCTCCATTTCAATAAAAATATAATCCTGTTGTAAATATGAAACATAGTCCCACTGTAACTCTTAAATAAAAAAGGACAATATTGCTGTGGGTGCAACTGCACAAACCCAGGGCATTCTCTGGGAAGTGAGAGGCAGGAAAATGTCATTTTTTTTTTCCCCACCAGACTTAAAATAAAATCCCTCAGAGCACATTTGTTGATGTCATAGCTTGAATTGTGCTCACAATGGCTCAGAGAAGGATGAGCAGGGAACAACTTCCTGTAAAACACTCTGTGAATTTCAAGATTAAACTCCACTTGCAGCAAGGCACAGTGGCATTGCTGCACTTTGCATTTTGCTCAGGAAGGGCAGAAATTTTAAGCAGGTTCATTAAACAGAAATTAATTGGTGCTCTATGCCTTGCAACAGCCAGAATGAGAAATGCCAGAGTATCTCTGGCACTGTTTGATTAACAGAAATTCATCATTCCCTAGCACAGAGAGTTAAATAATACCAAAATATGAAATGACAGCTCTGAAAAAAAGCTGTTAAAAACAGAAGATGCACAGTGCTGTTCTGCAGAGGGCTTTGCTTTCTCTCCACACAGATTTTGTGGTGCCAGGCTCCTGCAGGACTCTGCTCCTCCCTCCTCTCCCCCTGAGCAGAGGTTGTGCCTCTGTAAATCCCAGCTTCATTAGGCATCCAGCAGGAGGAGTGGAGCAAACAAACTCTCAGGCCATAATTTGTGATTTAAAAAGGGACAAAAAAGTGACACAGAGCAGGAGAGAGAACCAGCACTGTCCCCACTCATCTCTTTTCCTAAGGAACTTCCCCCTCGTGTATCCCAGATCACCTCAAGGGATTAATTCAACCGCATAAAGTCAAAAATGTGCTCAGCCCCTTCCTTCAGAAATGGAAAAAATGAAGTTAAAATGAGCCAGAGGAAGGCCTGACCTGCAGTTCTGTCCCCAGAGCAGTGGGGACAGGGTGAGCAGGGCCATCAGACAGTGACAAACTGCTCTGAAATCCCAGGAAACCTCCCTGCAGCAGCCAGGGTTTCCCAATTCAAGCCACTCAATGTGTTCAGATCACAAAAAGTACTCAAAAGAATTCCAATAAGGCAATATTTGCTACTGAGTGGATAAAAGTACATAAGGAGCAAGATAAAAAGGTGTTTATTTATATAAAAGGTACCTAAATCTGATGATTAATTTATCTTTTCAATTCATACTTTGTAAAGATGGCACAAATTTTCACAAAAACTCCACTGGATTATGGGGTTTGATTTCTCAGTCAAAACCCTTTAAATAGCCTTTTTTTTAATTAAAAAAAAAAAAATTAAAAAAGAAAGGCAAATACCAGCTGTCCTTGCAGAGCAGGTGCCAATATTGTCAGAGGCATTTCCCAGTTTGTTGCTGCAGCATTTGGAGAGAGCTGAGCACCCTTTGGCAGCCTTGTGCCCACAGGGATCTTTTCTTTCCACTTCAGGGCAACAAAACAAACCCCTCACTAATTTTTTATCTCATCAGGGCATTCATTTGGATGTGTCCTGACTCAACACATATTTTTTTTTCCTGATGTTTCCTAATCTGAAAAACTCAAGCTTGGTTTTAGGGATATTTTTTAGGGACTCACCCAGCAGCACAAACGTGGTTGGGATGATTTGCCAACACATCTTGTTTTGTAGGGCTGACCTGAAAAACACACAGAGAATTAATGGAGGGCTTATAATGATCACTCTATTATTTCATTTTGGTGTATTTCAGTTCATTTGATGCTCACACCTTTGGAAGCAGAGTCATGGAAAACCAGAATGGTTTGGAAAGGAACTTAAAAATCATCTCATTGCAACACTCTGGGATGGGGAGAGACACTTCTGTCTACACCAGGAAAGGAAGAAGAGGCCAGAAAGAGGAAAAAAATCAGAATTTTCCAAGTGCAGCATACACAGAAGCCCTCACCCATTTCAACAGTGAAGACTTCACTAAACTTTACAGCAACATTTCATTATTGTTCCTTCATTTCGGATACTACGTTCTTTTTTTATTTTCATCCAAGAGTTACATAAATTCTGCTAAAATCTGAATATATTTTTATACTTAAAGCTGCACAGAGGAGACTTTGGCTGCTGTTGTAGTCAAGAACTGAGTAAAAGCCACAGTTGAAGGCAGACAGCAAATGCCAGGGCGAGGAACTGGAGTTAGGGAATCCCTCCAAAGGGTTCCATTCCTGAAATGTTTCTGAGGACGATTTCCTTGAGAACATCCCTGCAGCCAAAAGAGGCAGTGCCAAGGTTATGTAATACAATGGCCCTGCAACTTGGGGCTGCATGTCCTGGAAAATCTATTTATTTATATATTCCATAGCCTGGAAAATCTATCTCATATAT
>JANPWX010000245.1:299932-356138 GCA_024734555.1 Trochalopteron elliotii
GTAAGGAGGGAAAGGGCTGCCTCGGGAACACCGAAACCCCCTGGATCTGCGAGCGGGATGTGGAACCGGCTGCCGGCTGCGTTCAGGGGGATGGTTCAGGAAATTAGAGGGGGGGAAAGCAGATAAAAAAGGGGGTAAAAAAGTAAATTCACCAACCTGCTTCTCCTTGCTCTCGGGGTTCCGACTGGCGGCTGAAGCGACGCTGTCACGGCGTTGCTCCGATGGCGAGCCCCGGACGGGCGCTTCCCTCAGCCCGGCTCCCCTCAGCTCCGACCCCTCAGCCCGGCTCCCCTCAACCTCCCCCGGCTCCTTTCAGCCCCGATCCTTCCGTCCCCAGCCCGGTTCCCCTCAGCTTTCTCCGGTTCCCCTCAGCTTTCTCCGGTTCCCCTCAGCTTTCCCCGGTTCCCCTCAGCCCCGACCCTTCCGCCGCCCCGCCCCGGCCCAGCGCCCCGCCCGCCCCGGCCCCTCACACGGGATAGAGGGAAAGGGGCTGGGAAGGGTTTGAAACACCGGGATCCCCATACGGGAGAGCGAGAAAGGGGCTGGGAAGGGTTTGAAACACCGGGACTCCCACACGGGAGAGCGGGGAAGGGGCTGGGGAAGTTTTGAAACACCGAGACCCTCACACGGGGTAGCGTGGAAAGAGCTGGGAAATGGTTTGAAACACCAGGACCCCCACACGGGATAGCGGGGAAGGGGCTGGGAAGGGTTTGAAACACCGGGACTCCCACATGGGATAGAGGGAAAGGAGCTGAGAAGAGTTTGGAGCCCCAGGAGAGGCTGAGGGAGCTGGGGAAGGGTCTGGAGCCCCGGGAGAGGCTGAGGGAGCTGGGGAAGGGTCTGGAGAATCCCTGAGGGAGCTGGGGAAGGGTCTGGAGCCCCAGGAGAGGCTGAGGGAGCTGGGGAAGGGTCTGGAGCCCCAGGAGAGGCTGAGGGAGCTGGGGAAGGGTCTGGAGCCCCGGGAGGGGCTGAGGGAGCTGGGGAAGGGTCTGGAGCCCCGGGAGAGGCTGAGGGAGCTGGGGAAGGGTCTGGAGCCCCAGGAGAGGCTGAGGGGTCTGGGGAAGGGTCTGGAGCCCCGGGAGGGGCTGAGGGAGCTGGGGAAGGGTCTGGAGCCCCGGGAGAGGCTGAGGGAGCTGGGGAAGGGTCTGGAGCCCCGGGAGAGGCTGAGGGAGCTGGGAAAGGGGCTCATCCTGGAGAAAAGGAGGCTCAGGGGGGGACCTTGTGGCTCTGCACAAGTCCCTGCCAGGAGGGGACAGCCAGGGGGGATTTGGGATCTGCTCCCCACATTCGATCAGAATCTCCCCTTTGGCATAAAAACACCGATGTTGACCAGGAGCAGGAAGGATAACAAGGGAACAGGAAACTAAATTTCCCACAGACATAGCAGGAGGGAGAACCTTGGAAGAGTCGAAGCCCGTCTCGTTCCAGCCTTGCCACTTTCTGCTAGACCAGGTTGTACAAGGCCCATCCAACCTGGCCTGGTGCCTCTAAATGAAGTTAATTAATTCAAATAACTCGAGACCTGGTTGTGCTATAATGCACATATCCATTATCTGCTGGCTCTAATTTAAGAGCAGTTGATATCAATTACTTTTTACTCCACAAGTAATGGACTAAATCACATTTTTGACCCTTTTGCTCTTCAGCATTTGAGGAGTTGACAGATGAAAATCAATACCATGTATTTAAGAGGAACTTGCAATTAAAAAAAACAACACCCAAAAATTATTTCAAGGAATTTCAAGCAAGGACAGAGCCCTGCTAGGAAAGATGAACCTTTAATTTTGCTTCACTCATGCTTTTGTAAAAGGCAGCAAAAATTTAGAACCAGTGAACCAGAGACTGGAAAGTCCCAGCCCAGCTGAGGGGTTTATACAACGGTTTTTCTTTTCAGCAATATTATTTTAAAAGAAATGCAAACCCACTATCTCTGCTTCATGAGGTATGAAGACAAATATTTTTGTTTCCCTATTGCAAGCTCTTCTCAAGAAACCAGACTGGAACTATCTTTTGGGTGGTGTAAACACTTTTCCCATGAGCAAACTGGCTGGCTTTAATTTACTTATTGACTTTCTGTAATTCACAATCCATTTCCTCCAAGCTGCATCAGCCAATTTCGCTCCTTTCAAAAATAACCCTCTCGTAATTGACAAATTCTATTTTTAAAATATTTCCTGATTCCAATATGGCAGTTTGGGAAATCTGACTAAATACAGCTTGTGTCTGGGGTTAAGAAGCCACAGAAGCTTTCCTATCCCAGCCTTTCACAGCATAAGCAAAAGCTGTCAAAAGCTGCCACTAGAAAATCCTTTTATTTAGAATATCTTGAGATAAACATTTGCCAGAGTTTTCTTTCACCTTCCCATGTGCCACTGCTGCTCAGCCAACCAGGAAAAAAAAATCCCCTACAAAGCCTCCACTAGTACATATTTATTTTTGAAGGCTTTTTACCCACTCCTGAAATATCTAAACTAAAAACTTCCTTGAGCTTAATCCTCTTGAGGCAGACAGAAGACAGGTAATTCCTCCTGTCAGAGCTCTTTGACGTGTGCTACGTTATTGTTTCATGCTGATCATCCTTTGTGTAAACTTCAATTCCAGTTTATTCTGTCTTTCTTTATAGATTTCCTGCTGTTCTCCTAAGGCTGCTCTGGCTCTGCACAAACCCCTGCCAGGATTGGGGAGCCAGGTGGGAGTCAGGGAACAGGGACAGGACAGGAGGCTCAGGGGGGACATCAGCAGGAATTTCCCCGTGGAAAGGTTGACCAGGCACTGGAACTGCCCAGGGAGGTTTGGAGCTCCCATCCCTGGAGGTGTCCAAGGAATTCCTGGATGTGGCACTCAGAGCTGGGGACAAGGTGGGGATCAGGACCTGCTGGCCTTGGAGGGCTTTTCCAACTCAAATAATTCTGGGATTCTGTTACTTTATTAACATCTCATTGCTCAAATATTTTCATCCTGTTCTATTGCTTCTCTTCACGTCATGCTTCTCTTCATACCCAGTTTCTATTTTGCCAGCCAGTGCCACTTTTGACTCCAGGATTTTCAGTTTTTCTGTGTTTTATTCACTAAGATGTGGAAATCACTGAATTTCTATTTTGTCAGTGCCACTTTGACTCCAGGATTTTCAGTTTTTCTGTGTTTTATTCACTAGGATGTGGAAATCCAGGATCCAGGATGTTCTCCAGCCTCAGCACGGCATCCCCCCCTGCTCAGGGCCTCCCCCTTTTTGAGGAATTAAAACAACTTTTGGAGAGGCTTTTATTATAAATACAAACAAGGAAATGTTTTTGGTTTTGTTTTTTTTTTTTCTCTCAGCCTCCACGTTTCACCTCAGATTTTCTCCCTCAAAGCATTACAAAAATAACAAGGGGCCAGAAACCTTTCAACAAGTTTCATGTTGAAAAACAACAAAATACCATAAAATACCAAGCCCTGAGTGGTTTTGCAAAGCACATGAGAAGATTTCAGTGACCTATGTGCATGTTTTGAATCCAAGTGTGAGCAAGAAACACAGAACTGTTCTCCAACAGAACAAAACTTCAGCCTTGAGGGTTTATTTATTTTAAAAATGTGACATTAAAGCAATTCCTTCCACCAATTATGCTGGATACAGTCACCGAGCCTCTGTGTGGCTGATCATAATAATTCCCTGACCTTTTACAAATAAAAATTCCTAATCCCCTGCTCAGCTTTCCTGAGTCAATAATCTCCTGCCTGGTTTTACATCCACATAGATTATCTGAGGAGGGAGGATCAGAGATGCCAGGCTGGGTTTGGGTTGGAAAGGATCTTAAATTTCATCCCATCCCACCATGGGCAGGGACACCTTCCACTGCCCCAGGCTGCTCCAAGCTGGCCTTGGACATTTCCAGGGATCCAGGGGCAGCCACAGCAAATCTGGGAATTCTATTCCAGGGTCTCCCCACCCTCCCAGCCAGGAATTCCATCCCAATATCCAATCCAAACCTACCTTCTTTCAATGTGAACCATCCCCTCTTTTCCTGTCCCTCCATCCCTTGTCCAAATTATTCATCTTTTAAGCAAAGAACACCAGGAGTTTACACCTGCAAGCACAGGGAAGTTTCCAAAACGAAAAGCCATAAACCCCTGGATATTCACAAGATATGACTCTTCATTTCTGCAATTTTTTAATTACTTTATAATCAAAGCACAGTTTGAGAGGCAGAACTGACACCAGGCCAGGAGGGGCAGAGCGACAGCAGCTGCTCATGGAGAGGGAAAAAGGAAAAAAGGGAGGAAAACCAAGTGGCACCAAACACCCAAGGGAAGTTCAGCTGGACCAGATGAATAGATAATATTTCATAACATATTCTTTATTTTTTTAATAGTTAAAGTCTTTTTTTATTCTTTATTTTATTTTTTATTCTTTATTTTTTTATTCTCTATTTTTTATTCTTTATCTTTTAATAGTTAAGCTCTGTTAGGAACAGGCTTTTTGAGGGAGGCAGAAGGGAATGATCTACAACAAATTCATCAGAAGGAATTTCCATCCCTTTTAAGCCTTCACAAGAGGTCCCAGGTAATTAGTGCTGTCATATTCTTTATTTTTTTAATAGCTAAACTCTTTTTTAATTCTTTATTTTTTATTCTTTATTTTTTATTCTCCATTTTTTAACAGTTAAGCTCTGTTAGGAATAAGCTTTTGAGGGAGGCAGAAGGCAGAATTATTATAGAAGAATAATCTACAACAAATTCACCAACAGGAATGTCCATCCCTTTAAAAGCCTTCACAAGAGGTCCCAGGTAATTAGTGCTGTCATAGTCTTTATTTTTTTAACAGTTAAACTCTTTTTTTATTCCTCATTTTTTAACAGTTAAGCTCTGTTAGGAATAAGCTTTGGAGGAAGGCAGAAGAGAACACACTACAGCAAATTCCCCAGAAGGAATTTCCACCCCTTTTAAAGCCTTCACAAGCACGAGAGGTCCCAGGTAATTAGTGCTGTCACCATTAGTGCAGCTTATTTCCCAAGTGCCACAGTGTCATTTGGCAAGAAGAGGATTGAGCACATTCAAGAGGGAAATTGCAGCAAAATATACCAGTTTGGCAAAAAAAAAAAAAAGAAAAAAGAAAAAAAGAGTGGCCCTTGAAGCAGCAGGCAGTGCAGTTTAACTTTCATTCTGACAGGCTGGATGTGTTTGATATGTCTATTTAATGGGCTTTTAAATAAAACCACTGTTACTATAGTAACATTTACATCAGAGGTTGTGCTCATGCTGCCTCTGAGGTACAGAAAAGCAATCTGCTCTGCTCACCTTTGTGCTCCACGCTGATATTTTACATGGCAAACCTGTTTTCTAATAAATAATTTCCTTTTTTTTCTGAGTGTTTTCCTTCTCAGCTTGGAAATGAAGATATATTTGAGCTGGCTGGTTTTGCAGTGACTAAGCCCTGTGTGTGGGAACAGCACTCCTGGTGCCAGGAGAGCAAGGATTGCAGAAAAAGGAAACTGCAGCCTGGGGAAATCCATGCTGGAATTGTCCAATTGTCCAGGCTGGACTCTTGGAGCAACCTGGGAGAGGGGGAGATGTCCCTGCCATGGCAATGAGATGGGTTTTAGGGTCCTTTCCAAACCAAACCATTCCAGGATTCTACAATTCCATCAAATCAGACAAATTTGGCTTTTCTCCTCCTCCATGAGGGTTTCCTGGTCCAACTCTGCTTTCACTCAACAGCACCAGAATATGTACACAGCAAAATGTGTGTGAATTTCCTCTTGGGATGAGGAGATGGAACCAGCCAGGGTTCTAAAAAGACTTTTTGTGGGTTTATTATCTTCTTTTCTGTTAGAGCCAGGATTAAATGCTCAGGAGATGCAATTTTCATGTTCAGATTCAGATGTTTATTAATTCTTATCCATGTTACAGTCTCACAAGTTGTGAGTTCTGGCTAACAAAGTGAAAAATGGCTCTGTCTCTATCTCTTTACAAGGTCTTTTAAGCACAAACTGTCCAATTATGAAATGACATCTAAATTATTTTTACTTTTAACCCAATAACCAACCACCCGTGGGCCACAGTGTGGGTTTTTGTACCCAATTACAAAATCCCACCCAGAGCCATGAAGGAGAAGGTGAAAAAGAAGGACTCAGCCTCTGCCCTAAATCCTCCATTGTGCTTTATATATATATTATTATATTCTAAACCCTTAAACTCTGAGTTTTCCACCCTGTGCTATCACACACTTCTATCCAAACCCCACACCCACAATCCCAGTGCTGTCACTCAATTTTGGGAGCCTTTTCCACAGCCTCAGGTCAGTGCAGTGTTTGCTTGGGGGTCAGTGCCTGTCAGCACAGAAAGTCTGAAATTCTCTGTGCTCAGGGTTCCAAACAACTTTTTAGTTGTGCATGTCCTAGACAGGAATTAGCAGCTGGAAAATGAAGAGGATAACGGGAAGAGTGAAGGAAACTTAGAGCCATCACCTCTCCAACAGCTTGACTTGATTTTCCTTCTATTCTTCCTCCTGCTGTGCCTCACTTTAAATCAAATTTCAGTGCAAACCTGCACGGGTGGGACTGTGGAACAACCCAAACACTGCTGGCCATGTAAAGCCAACTTTGCTGATGTCACAACCATGAAAAAAAACCAGGATTTACTTCAGATTCCAAAGCTTGTTTGGTCTGTTATCCCCACAATCCCTGCCAGGATGACACACTCAGCTCCATCTCGTAAACACCACGACTTTTTTCCCTCAGGGGGTGGTGCTGGTGGGAATCTATTTCCAGCAGCACTTTCAGAAAAGCTGGCACCAATCTGGGTTCTCAAGTGGGATCTCACACAAGAGGCCAGGAATTCACAGCACGGAGCTGGCAGAGAGAGAAATGCTGCAGAAAATGAGAAGGTATTTTGAATAAATGCCTTCATTTAAAAAAAAAAAAAAATTAAAATTTTGGCTTTTTATCGATTTAAATGTTTCTAAATCTGTCAAAAATTCAGTTTGCCTTAGTCACAGACTAAGAAAAGTCACAGACTCAGAAAAAAATATCAGATGGGTGGTTGAATCCAAATTGAGGCCACTCTTTTGGTTTTGGCTATGGAGGGAGGATTTTACTTCAATGTTTGTATCTCAGTGATGAGTTTCACCCAACATGAAATAGAAACCCCATCTACTCATGCCCACAATAAATGAAAATCATGGCAAAGTTGGAAGGGGCCTTAAAATTCTTTAAAAAATGCCACCATTTTTTCATTAGAGCAAGGGAAGTTTGACAACTGCTACAAGGATCCTCCCCCACCTTGTCCCACCATCCCAAAAAGGGAGAAAAACATTCCTAAATAAAGAGAGAACCTCACACATCGTTCATCCCAAAAGGGAGAAAAACATTCCTAAATAAAGGACAATATCACACATTTTTCATCCCAAAAGGGAAAAAAAATATCCTATATAAAGAGACAACCTCACACATCTTTCATGGCTCTTTTCAGCTGCATTATTCTCAAAAATCAGATTATTTCACCTAAACATCAAAGGAAGTGCTGGAGTAGTGTCCAGTTTTTAGCTCCTACTAAGCACAGCTTTGGGCACTAATTTTGGGGTAAATCCTTGGAAGATTTGGGTTTCAGTGTCCAAAAATCTGGCAGCATTTCATCCCTGTTTAGTTGGGAGTGTGGAATGGCTGGATCCATCTGCTGAGACCTTGATTTTCTGCAGTGAGAAGGAATTGCATGAAGGGGGAAAAAACAGAGGGATATTGAGTTGTGTGGTGGGAAAACAGGAAAAACTGGGCTAGGAAGGGGAGATATGGGAAGAGGCAAGAACAAGAAGCAGATGGATCCTTCTGGGCTGGGAATGATGTGTCCAGACAGAGCTGGCACAGAGGAAGTGTGAGGGAAGGGATGATCCTGGAATTCTGACTGCAGGGAAAGGGTCAAGGACACAGAGTCCCACCAAAAAGGGGTGGGAAATGGGAAAAAAAAAGGGGAAAAAAAGGAATTCTCTGTGAGATTGTGGGATGCTGTGCCCTTGGATTTATGGGATGGTGGGAACACTTGGATGCTGGATTCTGAAGTTGTTCCCTCTTTATTTGGCAGAAAAATAAAGTGGAGCAGAAGTGCCTGGGACAACCACTCCCAATTTTTGGCACTAAAATAGGAGCAGCACTGCCTGGGCCAACCATTCCCAGGTTTTTTGGCAATAAAATGGGAGCAGCACTGCCTGGGACAGCCATTCCAAATTTTTGGAAGAAAAATGGGGGCAGCACTGCCTGGGACAAGCATTCCCAGTTTTTGGCAATAAAATGGGAGCAGCACTGCTTGGGACAACCATTCCCAGTTTTTGGAAGAAAAATGGGAGCAGCACTGCTTGGGACAAGCATTCCCAGTTTTTGGAAGAAAAATGGGAGCAGCACTGCCTGGGACAAGCATTCCCAGTTTTTGGTGCCTCTGGAGCAGTCTGGGAGCACCTGGCACATGGAGAGGGATTCTCTTGTGCCTTTCCCCCAGGAATTCCACATGGGAATGTTCCCCCAGCCTCTGCCAGGTGCTCCTGCAGCAGGAGGGAGAGGCCAAGGCACTGCTGGGGCTGCAGGAGGTGAGAATGAGCAGGGCAGGGATCAACTCTCCCACACTTGGCAAAAACCTCCCCAAAAAGCAGAATTCCAAGGAAATCAGGCAGGAATTGCAGCCCTGCCACACCCAGAGCTGTTCAGACCACAGCAGGCAAGAGCAGAACATTCAAACACACAACACACTCCAGTCTCCACTCACATCCCAGGCCCTGCACCATTTAAAAATGTCATTTTTGGGCTTTCAGAGCATATCCAAACTCTCCCTTATTGATCAGGAGTTTGTGGCAAAAGGTCTCCCCTTGAAGGCTGTCAAACACAAAGCTGATTTGATTATTCAGTGCAGACAGGTTTGCCCTTCAGAAAGGTCACATTTATTTATTTAATGCAGAGTGATTCCACCCTGGATCTGGCTGTAGGATATCTGAGCACCCCTGAATCATCCCAACATCTCAACAGCAGCTCTTTCCCTCCACATCACCACTCCAATCTCCTTTGTGCATGGGTTAATAAGGGATAAAACTGATCATTAAACTTGATTAATAACGTTAATTTCAACAGGTTTCATTTGGGAGCAGTTTTGAAGTTTAAATGGGACCAAACCAGCCTAAATCCTGCTGCCACCACTCAGACTCCAAATAAAAACACAGCCCTAAGGAAATGACCTATTACTGCCATTTAAAAGTTAGCAACTATTAATTTAATGAGATTATCCAAAGTGCTACAGGAAATCAGGTGTTGACTGACCCTCAAAATGAGTTTACCTCATTACCTGCCCATCCCAGAGCACAAAATACAATTATTGCAGCAACTTGGAGCACCTCACACAAAACTGAGGAGTTGTGGGCAATGAAAACACTTCAGGGTCAGACAAGCAGGTGGCAGAAAATTGGGTTTGCCCTTTGGTTGCCTTAAAATTCTGCAAAGAATCCAAAAGTTTGGAATCTAATTGGAAATGATCCCCTTAAATAGACTTTATTTCTGGTTTAATTATCCCCATCACTAAAGGAAAAAGGAGCAGTGCTGTCACTCACTGTGACTTCCAGCACTTGTCAGAAGCATCACTGCATCAACAACAAGATGAGACTAAAATTAAGTTAATTGGGCCATTTTTCACACCAAAGGCCACATTTTAAAAATACCTCACAGCCCACAAAGCTTGAGAAACCATCTCAAAACATCACCCAGTAAAACAGACACATTTCTTTTCAAAAATCACTGACACTGCCAAGGGGTTTATGTTTCACAAGAACTGTTCTGACTTTAAAAACCTTCCAAATATGAGAAACCAAGCCCTGTAAAAGAGCAGAGAAACAGAAATACCTGGGATGATCTTCAGGTGTCCAAAGGGAGGGGAATACTCCCAATCCTAATTGAGGAAATTGGCTGAATCCTAATGAACTTCTCACAGTCCTCACAAGTCCCAGACAAAGGCTGGGCATTTGGAAATTGTTTCTAATGACTGGCTGGCTGTTAAGAGATCCATGAGAAGTGATTTCTTTTCTTCTGCAGATTTTAATTAAGCAGCAAAATATTTGTTAGGAATGCAATCTTTAAGGGAATGGGAAGAAAACTCAGCACACTCTGGACTGGCTAAGTTATATTAGTTTGTATAATCTGATGTAAAAGATAATATTTATTTCTCTATGCAGGAGAAATATCCTGTATTTCTTGATCTGTTCAAGTGAAAGAGCAGAGTTTTCTTTCATTTCTCTATTCACATTAAAGGGGTCACCAACCCAGCTGCATCAGGGTTTTTTTTTTACTTAAAATCAGAATTTTAAGGCAACCAAAGGGCAAACCCAGTTTTCTGCCACCTGCTTGTCTGACCCTGAAGTGTTTTCATTGCCCACAACTCCTCAGTTTTGTGTGAGGTGCTCCAAGTTGCTGCAATAATTGTATTTTGTGCTCTGGGATGGGCAGGTGATGAGGTAAACTCATTTTGAGGGTCAGTCAACACCTGATTTCCTGCAGCACTTTCAGTAATCTTTCCTCCCTCCTTGATCCCAAATTCCCAAAAACTTCCTAAGGGAGAATTTGATCAGCAGCCAGAAAGTGACAACTATTGCAGCTTTTGTTTCTGGGTGGTGTAAAGGGAGTTTTTTGTTGGGTTTGGTTTGGGTTTTTTTTCCTTTAAAGATGGAAAACTGGGAACAAAGGCTCCTGTTATAGTGGGAAATCACAACCCCAGATCAAACAGTCCAACAAAGGGTGAGCAAAACACACAAATGTCACCCTCAATCCTCTTATTCCAAGTCCTGCTTTCAAAGGCACTTTAAACACCCTTTAACTTGTCCCCAAATCCTCAAGAAACCAAAACCACCCAAGCAGCATCTGCCATTTATTCACAAGGACCAAGAAAAGGAAAGCAGCACAGTCAGGGCATTGGAAAATGCAGTGATAAATCAAAATTCAGAGATATTTATAACCTGAAATGACCCCTTGCACCTACCAGAGACACCAACACTGCTGTCTGTACCTCAGAATTCTTCTCCTTTTAAGGGTTTCAAATCATATTAAAACTCTAGCCTGAATATGATTTTTACTTTGTTTGGTTTTGTTTTTTTTTTAACTCCACAACAGTGAGCAATTCATTTTCTCAGCTTCCCCAAGAAAAGATACAATTAAAAATGTGTAACCATGTAACACAGGCAGTTTCCACCAGGGAATTTCCACCAGAGTTTGGCTGTGGGCAGGCAAAGAGCTGCAAAAATATTGGGGGTGAGATGCCAACACCTGGGCTGATCTGAAATTCCTCCTATCATCATTTCACAGAAGTCTCCTCTGAATGCTGAACTGCAAAAGGAAAGCTTATTATCACACATAATGTGTATTGATTATTAACATTATGTGTATTTATTACTGGTATTATGAGTCATTTTGCACAGTTATGTTCACTACCTCAGAATGACTCTATTAAATAAAGCCATGGCTTCAGTCTCACTTTGAAAACAATCTTCTAACCTGTTCCCCAGGAATTTTTTGAGGGAAAAGAGGGATTTTTTTTATAATTCCAGCAGGAATTCCCTCAGAGGTGGCCAGAGGGAATTCCAAGTGTGGAACCTCCTGCACAGGCAGACAAGGGGTGGGACAGGAAGAAAGCAGTCCATGAGAAAAACGAATATCCAGAATATTTGTTACAACCTAGAACTATTCCATAAAAAGTAAAAATTCCATTAAAAAAAAATAAGTCCTGATCATGGGGAATAAACATCTGTAACACATTTTTAATATAACCCTGAAACAGCTGAACCAAACTTCAAAGGCAAAAATGAATATCCAGAAATATGGATATCCTGAGAAATGAATATCCAGAATATTTATTACTATTAGAACTAGTCAATAAAAAGTCATAATTCCATTTAAAAAAAGTAAGCCCTGGTCATGGGGAATAAACATCTGTAACACATTTTTAATATAACCCAGAAACAACAGAACCAAACCTGAAAATAAAGGGCAAAAAATTAATATCCAGAAATACAAACATCCTGAGAAATTAATCTCCAGAATATTTGTTCCAATCTAGAACTATTCTATAAGAAGTCATAATTCCATTAAAAAAATAGCTACCAACCATGGGGAATGAACACCTGTAACCCATTTTTAATAAAACCCAGAAACAGCTGAACCAAACCTCAAAGGCAAAAATGAATATCCAGAAATACGAATATCCTGAAAAATGAATCTCCAGAATATTTGTTACAATCTACAGGTATTCAATAAAAAGTCATAATTCCATTTTAAAAAAAAGTCCTGGTCATGGGGAATAAACACCTGTAACTCATTTTTAAAATAACCCAGAAACAACTGAACCAAACCTCAAAATAAAGGGCAAAAAATGAATATCCAGAAACATGAATATCGTGAAAAATTAATCTCCAGAATATTTGTTACAATCTAGAACTATTCAATAAAAAGTCATAAGTCTATTTTAAAAAAGTCCTGATCATGGGGAATAAACACCTGTAACCCATTTTTAATATAACCAAAAACAGCTGAACCAAACCACAAAGGCAAAAATGAATATCCTGAACAATGAATATTTGTCACAATCCAGAACTATTCAACAAAAAGCCACAATTCCATTGAGAAAGGGATGTGGAGAAGCTCCAGCACTACCTTACATCCCATCTCTTTTTTCATGGAATGCTTTTAAAAACCTCCCAGGTTCATCACAGGTGATGATCCTTTACCCTTCCATCACATTCTGCATTAACTCCCCTCCCATGGCTCCTGGAATTCTCCATTCCAGCATCAGGAAAACAACACTGGCCACCTTTGACCTTCCCTTGGCACCTCCTGAAATTTAAGACAGACAAATCTTTGAAGCATCAGATATATTTATTAGACAATTCCAAAAGTCAGTTTTAGTAGGCAGCTTGGAAAGAAAAGTAGAATATATTTGAATGTCCATGTTTGAATACTTGATGATCTCAAGGATGTGGCGAGCACAGGGGATAAAAACAGTTTACAAAAGGCACAAAAGCTGCACTGAATTCATTTCCCAACGACAGGAAACAGGATTAGTTGACAAGGAAGCTTTGGAAAATACACCCAGGGATTTCCAGCTGACTCTGGAACACTGATCCTGCCACGTGATCACAAAAAAATCAGAGTTGTGTGGAAGGTAAGGCACTTTGGATACACAGAATTCCCTTCCACACAGGGAAAGCATTCCAGAGAAACCACAGGAAATTCCCTACAGGGATGGGACACAACTCCCAGCACAGACCAGCAGAGCTTAGGGGCAGTGAAGCTCTGGAGAAACAAAAAAAAACCTCACTGAAATATTATTTTTTTTTTTTACAGTATTTGGTAACAAAGTAAATTTGCTTTACAGAGGTTAAGGGAGATCTCCATGATTTCAACACAATTTGAAACATTAAATGTAAAGTCCATGTGAAAACTGCACCACATTCACATTAGGGATTAGTGCACCTAGCTACTTCCAAACAATAATAATAATAATAATAATAATAATAATAAAAGCATTGACCTTCTCCACTCAACACCCACGAGGTACCCACCAACCACAGCCCAAAGGGGACACAGTACAATGGGAAAATTTGGCAAAAAAAGCAATTTAAACCAGCATTTTCTGGTCCTCCTGGTCACTTCAGATTGTCCTTGTTCACTGCTCCTGTCACACACCACAGCAGAGCCCACAAAGACTGAATATTTCCTTAAAATAAATCAATCTCAGCTGCTTTTCCTCCCCAAAACTCCACCAGTAATTGAGGAGTTTTGTAGGTTTTGGTACAGAAATGGAGTAAAAGCTTTCCAGATTGCAACCCCAATCCAAGAGGAGATAAATAGAATTGTTAGCAATGGAATTAAGAATTTATCATCAGGCACTGCCTGGGTTTTATTTCACTGTTTTGCTTCATTATTGAGTGAAAAATGCCACTGTATAGAGAAAAAAAAGGCATCTTCTTTAAAAATCAGAGCAGGATTTCAATAGGGAAATGAGGTTTAATCTGAAAAATTCGGTTTATCATTAAAACAAGGCATTTCCCCAGTTCCAAGAGATTTCACCAAAAGCAGGAAGAAGACACTCAGATAATTTGTTATTCCCAGGATTTTTATATAACTTCATCCTGCTATGTCTTGGATGGAGCATTAACATCCAGAAAAAAAATAACGTTAATGAACTTTAATGTTAATTCCTCTTTTAGCAGGAGTCAGCCTGGAAACCCTTCAATACAAAACACAGCAACTCAACTGTTCCTTCTCCCACAGCTGAAATTTCCATTGACAAATTCATTTTTCTATGGAATTAACCTTCCTCAAACTCCATTTTCCACTCCTGCTTGAGCCATGGCCCATGAATGGGGACCACAGAATTATTTCTGTCCCCATTTCAGAGTGCTCACAGAATTAATTACTGACCATCCCCTCTATTCTTACAAAGCTAAAGCAATAAAATGAGATTTGCTGAAGTGTAATCATTTAAATGGTTACTAGGATAATGCTATTTAAAAATAAAGAGTGTTTTAATGTAATAACAACCTTCTGAAGAAGTGTGTTTTAAAAGCAAGGAGAAAAATAAGAAATCCCACCCATAAAAATACAGAGTGGAACAGTAAATTGTGATTTTTTTAAGTGTCCTTGAGGGTAGTTTCTCCTTTTGTGAACCTTCACAGAAGTCATGTCAGCTTTAAGATGCATTAAAATATGTTATTCCCCAAATGTAGCCACGATTTTTGAACTGAAAAGGGCCAAAAAATATCTTTGTGGGGAGGAAAATTATCTTTAAACAAACCTAAGGGAAGGGTTTTTAACCAGGGTTATTTTCTCTTGCTTTTACATTTACATTTGGCTTGATATCATTAAGAAAAATGACAATTTTTCTCCAATTACAATTAATGAGATGTCAGTGAAATACTAACTCATCCTAATTAAAGCAGAAAGATTGATCAAGCTGAACAATCCCAATTAGGATAATCTTCATATTATTCTCTGATAAGATGGTTAAAAACCCAACAGGAATAGTGATCAGTGGCTCAATGACACTGCAATTAAACCAAAAATTAATGCAAATACAGTGAAAAATAAGTAAAACTACTTATGTTTTGTAAACTTCTTCAAGGATAAATTCAGGATAATTCCAGACTTTAGTGACCACTTCAAGCCAACCATCAGCAAGGTCCCTTTGGCTGGAAGTGCATTTTAAAAAAAGCAAATTATGAAGTGATAACATAAAGCCACGTGGATTTTATAACATACCACACACATTATAACATCTGTACATACACACAGAACGGAGAGTGGGGGGAAAAAAAAAAAAAAAGCTGTAAAATATTCCAAATTACCAGCACCACAAGGAGCTCCTACCACTGCTCCCAGCTAAAGTCATCTCCTCTGCCAAACACAAGGAAAAAGCCTAAAATGGTGAGGAAAATGACTGCATTGCCAGCCAGCACCAGGCCACAGGCTCCCCATTTGATCTGAAATGCAAGAAATGGAACAGTCAAAGCAGTTCTTCTTGGAAGAGATGCTCAGGGCACTTATTTCTAGGCATTAGATCAGCTAAAATACTAAAAATACCCAATCAAAATACTACAGAAAAGACTCTAAAAGCAGAAAAGGCAAACAATAAATAATCTGTGTGACTAATTATTCAATTAGCAGCCACTGGTATCACTAATAAACACTTCAGCCAAGCTACTGCTAGGATTTAGAAGGAAATGATGACTTGCCTTAAAAAAATCATAAAAGCACACCTAAATCAGAGAGAAATCTGGTGAGATTAGTGCTCCCCTTTCACTGAAATACAACAAAATCAAAATAGCTCCTTTTAAATAAGAAAGTAAATTAAATAAGTTAAATAAGTAAGGCATGGAAAATGTGGATTTAAAAGTAAAACCAGGAGGGTTTTTTGGTTTTTGTTTTTTTTTTTTTAAATGAGATGCACAAGTGATTTATTTAAATAAGCAACATTTTCTCTTAAAATACATGACTGAGAGTTCCCTCTCGTGGTTGTTCTGCTGCTGCCAGGCCACAACTCCAAAATAAAAAAAAAATATCAGGGGAATTGGGCATTACAAATCAATTCAGAGCAAGTAGACAAAATTTAAAGGATTGAAAATGATGGGGAAAAGCAAGAGGACTCAGTAAAATATCACTGGGTGGTTGGGACAGGGGGAATTTTTTGCCTTTCAGACAAATGTGACCAAAATCTGGAGAGCAGCTCAGAAAGCAAAGAGGAAAGAAAAGAACTTAGGCAGAGTTTCCTCAGGTTTTGAGGGGGTCAAAGTTTGGGAAATGCTTTGAGAGCCACAAGAGCAGCTCTGGAAGTTTAGCCTTTGATTTTTTAACTCCTACCACTCCCCAGTCCTCAAGTTTGCAGCATCCTCCAAGAAGAAAGCAGAGATTTCAACAGAAAAATCAGGAAGCTGGAGCAAGAAGTGATGCAAAGAGTCATGAGACAGAGAGGCATGAGGTGGAGGAGGAGATAATTATCTTGTGTTGGATCAAAACAAGGCTGGAGGGGGGGGAAAACAGCTAAAAACTTTTCAATCACGTGAGTTCTTTTTTTTTTTTTGGGCTCAAAAAGGCAAATTTCAGTGGATTACTTTCACCTGGAGACAGCACAACAACAAAATGAGAGCAGAATTAAAGATGATACCCAGTCAGTGGCGTCTGAGATTTAAAAAATTAAAGATTAGCAAGGACTTACTGCTTCCACCCGTGCCAGGATGATAGGAAAGCCAAAGGCAGAGACAACAATTCCTGTGGTGAAGAAATAGGCCAGCTCCCTGCAGGCACTGCTGGCTGCATCACTGTCATCACCCACTCTCTTGGCAATGAAGTGGGGAATGGGGCAGATGAAGTAAAATATCAACACAAACAGGGGCCAGTACACACTGGGCAGGGGAGGAAAAAATAGAAATGCATCATTAGTTAATTCTGATAATTCTGATATTTCAATCAGAAAGTTGGTGCAACACTCCTAAGCCTACTTTTTCTTGGCTGGAAAAGTGGATTATTAATCAGAAATTATAAATAATCAGAATAAATCAGAAATTCCACCCAAAATGGGGCAATTCCACCTCGTTTTCCCTGTGCTGACAGAGCAGCATCCATCCTCTCACATGAGCAAGTGTTGATTTTATTTCACCTTTATTTATTTCACCTTTACTCACACGAGAAAAAGGTTGATTTATTTTACTTTTATCCACCCTCTCACACAACCAAGTGCTGATTTCATTTTACTTTTACCCACCCTCTCACACGAGAAAAGGTTGATTCATTTTACTTTTATCCATCCTCTCACACAACCAAGCGTTGATTCATTTTACTTTTATTCGCCCTCTCACACAATCAAATGTTGATTTATTTTACTTTTATTCACCCTCTCACACAATCAAATGTTGATTTATTTTACTTTTATTCACCCTCTCACACAATCAAGTGTTGACTTATTTTACTTTTGCGTTCAGCTTTGAATCATTTTGCTGATTCAGCTCTGACCACACAGGGAGGAGGGAGCAGGAAATGCACTGGAGCAGGAGAGGAGCAGCTTTCCCAAATTACGGGGACAAAGCAGGCACACCCTCACATCTCATCTCCGTGTCAGAGCTCTCACGAGCCTCCTCTGGGTTTTTAAAGCCTTCACAGACACAGAATGACAGAATTATAGAACAGTTTGGGCTGGAAGGGAACCCAAAGCTCATCCAGTTCCAGCCCCTGCTGTGGGTGGGGATATCCTCAATGGAAACGTGAGGGAGGAGGATCGGCCAAAGAAACAGGGAATTAAGGAAAACGCTTGGGTGAGATTAAAAACACTTCAGCAAGTGGCACAGCTCTGCCTGAGGCAGCACAGAGCTGCTCCGAGTGTTTTTGTTTTAATGGAAATGCAAATGCCGCCTAAGGAAGTGATGTTTAATCACAACAAAGTGCCACGTGCCAAGAGCCTGGAAGCGTAGGGGGCCTGCGGGAGGAGCCGAACAGCTCCGTTAAATGAGAGAAACGCCTTAATTAATGGATTTTTAACAGGAGAAGCTTTGGGAAGGGCGCCGGCCCGCTCACCCGTAGTACTCCAGGGCGCAGCCCAGCATGAGGAAGGTCAGCCCGATGGCTCCGCTGAAGGACAGGGCCACGAGAGCTGCAACGGCACAGGGCGGGCGGTGAGGCGGCCACCGGGCATCCCTCCCGGGGCACCGGCAACCGCCTCACCGGGGGCCGGGCATCCCTCAGCGAGGGCCGGGTACCACCTCCCGCGGTGCCGGGGATTTCCCCCCTCCCCGCCATTCCCGGCCGCCCGCCCGGCGCTGAGGCGCTGCCCGGGGCGCGCTCCCTCACGGGGAGCCCCCGGTACCTTTCACGCCCGCCATGTCCGGGCTCCGCTGGCACGGCGCGACTTCCGTCCCCTGGCCCCGCCCCTTTTCCCCGTGTCACGTGGCCGAGCCTTTAAAAGGGCGGGCAGGGGGCGGGAGCGTCTTTTCCCGCCACGCCCGCGCTCGCGATAGGGGCCGGGGCGTCCTGAGGGGACGGGCTGGGAGTGGAGTTTAACGCGCGTAACCGTCGCGAATAAACGGCTTTGTTTTAATGTATAACCCCTGTATGGGGGTAATAAATGTATGTGCGTGCGCATTAAATTCATTTATGTGCGTAAGAAGCGTGTACTTGCGCGCAGCCGCGATTTGAATCCCTAATCACCGCTTTTAAGAACCTCCGCCCCTCAGGGGCTGCCGTTTCGTGGGGACTCCTGAAAACCGCTGTTTTCACCCCAAAAAATGGAGCAGGGCGCTCGTTTGCCTCAGGCAGGGCCACCTCATGGCCTACATCATCTGCCCTTCTGCTGATCCACACTAAGAAATGCACAGCTTTTTTATAAAGCCGTGTTTTTCAAGCCTTAGGTTTTTTGAGATGACACTTTGGAGCTCCCGTTTTTGACCCAAGAGAAGCCTTTTTGCCCCAGCAATGGCCTTTCTACCCAAGAACAGCCTTATTAATTCAGCGGTGGCCTTTTTGCCCCCAAAAAACACCCTTTTGACCCAATAATAGCATTTTTGTCCCAAGAAAAGCCTTTTAGAGGGAGATTTTGCACAACTTTTTCAATAACCCTCCCCAGGGAGCTTTTCTTCAGCTACCTCCCTTCTCAACTCTTCCCTTTATATGTTCCCTGATCCATATTTTTTCCCCATTTTTTCATTATTTTAAATTACTGTGAGCCAGAAGGCTTGTTAAAACAGGCTTAATCCACCAAATGCTTCCCAAAGAATTGAAAAATTTGGGTTTGCTGACTTGTTTTGCTGTGGGTCCCTGAAGGCAGTAGCTGAAGAACAGCAATGCCAAGTTTTTTCCAAATAATTTGGGAAAAGCCAGCCTGGGGATAATGACAGTGACACCTCGTGATCTTGAACCTCGTGGTCACAAGCACAAAAGATACCTGAATATGTTAATTTGAGCTTTTTTAATGTATATACAAATGTTTTAGACCAGTCACAATTTCATCGAGTATATACCGTATTTACAAAAATTACAATAATTTAGTCAAACAGTAAACCTGAACATTGATAACCTCTGTCACTACCAGATATGACAAGAATGTTTGGGTTTTTTGTTTTTTCAGTTAACTATTTGGATATACATACATCCTAATACTTTCATGCATCCATAAAAACATTAGGGATGGAAGTAATCAAAGCTGAAGTGGGGTAGAGGGTTGGGTTGTGTTTTGTTTTTTTGGTAAAGTTTAATGGTGGATTGGTGTTTTGTGAATGGATGAGTATCCAGAGTTATGTGCCGTGACAAACTCCATACAAAGCTAATGAGGTTTTTCATCATTAAAAAAAGTACATTATAGTAATGAGATCCTTTTTTTTATTATATAGGCATAGGTCACAATATCTACAAATGTGAATGAGAAACAATAAACCAACAAATCACAGGAACATGATTCACATTCCAGTTATCTCTTTAAATAAGACAAGCACATACTGGATCAAAACATTAATAAATAACATCCAGTTTGTTACTATTATCTTAAGGTCTTTTATATAAAAGGAGACCTATGTGTTGGTTTCACATTTTCAGTTAATGGCAGTAAATAATGGACCAGTACAACAAAAGGATGAGTTTTATACAGAAAGCCATGTACTTTGACACACTGTCTTTGCAGTAATAGCTTTGCCACTTGAAAATGTAAGTGCAACAAGTAGTGGATTGTCTTGAAAAACCACCAGCCTTCAAGACTCACATCCGATGGCAACCTGTTCCTGAGGCAGTAAATACACATTTATTTCCTGCCCATTCTCTGAATATCCCTCAAATACAGATAGGTGTTGGTAAATAAACTGCTAGCTTTAGTTACTCTACAGAAGAATGCCAGAATTTGGGGTGAAGTTTGAATTTCAACTCTCTTTTGAACTAGGAAAGCTGCTTCAGCTTCAGCAGCAGAGAGATTTCCTTGTGATGTTATTGCTTTGGTCCAATATAAACTTTTAAGATAATCATAATTTGCACTGGAGTGACCTCAGAAATCAGACCTGGTCTGTGGATGTCTGTGTGACAGCTCGTACACCATGATCTGAAAAATGAAGTTGCAACAGGTTTCAGCCTGCCAAGAGCCTTGGCCAAATGCTCTGGAGCTGATAAAGGCATAAAGGTGATACAAGTGGGCTGGGAAAAGTTCTGAATCCTCAGGAGGGGAAGTGTTACCTAGAAACTGGGAAGTTTCTAAACCTTTCCAGCAGAATTTTAAGTTGTTGGTATTTCTTTGATGAGAACCACGGGAAGTGCAGCACGTGCTCATTCCTCACTCGGACAAGGTGGATTCACCCTTCCCCCAAAAACTGCTGCTTAACAAACCAACAAGGGGCTGTTGAATCAAGGACTCATTGCTTGCTTTCCAAAGCACTGGCTGAGGAATTCTGCCTGCACATTTCACTGCGGGGCTGTGAGGTGAAGCACAGCATTAATGCAAAAGCAGCGAGCAGCTGCCACACTGGCCCAGTCCAGGATTCAGCTTTGGCTCCGTTCAGCCAGACTACACTAAATGAGCAATTAAGCAGCAAATGGTGACTGTTAGGAGTGTGCCTAAACCACAGCTGAGCACTTCAATTGGATAATTCCATCCAAACCCAGGGAAGGAAAAAAAAAAGGTACATCAAAGTTTGGGCCTCACCAGCAGTTGTTGAACACAACTGAAGCGTTGCCATATCACACCTCACCAAAAAAAAAAAAAAGAAAAAAAAAAGTAGGAAATTCACCAGCTACACTTTGTTGGAGACAGACCAATTCCACCTTTTCCCAGTATGTGTTCTCTCTTGTCCCACTGGAATCCAAAATAAAATAGAAAAGTTACCAGAAACTGCAACCCTGTGGCTCTGGTAGGTCGAGCCAGGTGGCCAGAGTTCCTCTGAGCTCAGGATTCTGGAGACAAGTGTTAGGAAACCTTTCTTGTGTTCTTCATGATAAGTATTAGGCCCTTAGTTTTCTGAAACTTCTGAATTTCCAGCCAGAGTTTGGTTGATCTGTGACATTTGTGACAAGAGACTATATAAGCACTAGCACGGGTCTGGAGTGGAGGCTGAGAAAGTACCTAATACAAGGGTTTTTGTCCTTGGTTTTCAAATTCTGACCAGGCATCGTTTAGCTCCATAAATATCATCTTTGCATATTGTTCATATGGCTGCCCAGTAGCCTGGAAAAAAACCAGAGAGAAAAGAGGGATATCAGAGCTCCCAAACCCAACCACAACAGCTGGCACGTGAGCAGATTCCCAAGCAGTTCCATGAATTTTCACTTTTTCCTTGACAAAAATAAGCTACTCTGGAGGGCTGCTGTCCTTAAGAATTTCTTGGCTTTGCTGCTTCTCAGAGCTGAAACCCCTCAGAGTGGGATAAAGCAGTGTCCCATGGGCATAATAAATGTAAACTTCCAAATAATAAATATAACCTTGGCATTGGGAGAGGAATTTTACCTGAGAGCTACCACCTGATCTAGTTCCTGGATTAAATGAGAATTCCTGCAAACCTCCCACATCCTCCCAAGCCTTGAGACTCCCAGGGCCTCCATTCTCTGCCAAGTAGAAGCCTTCTCCTCCCCATGGGGTGTCCCTGGTCAGCAAGTGGCAGCAGCCAGAGCACGAGCCACAAGCTGGGCAATCAAACAAGCTGTTCCACTGTAGGAGTTGGATTTGGATCTCCTTTAGCAGGAGCTGTTGTCCAGCAGCAGCATGGCTGAGAGTCAAAGTGAGGGTGATAAAAGCTCTGAATTTCTGCTGCTTGAAGCAGCAGGTTCCAGGCACAGTCTTGGGGCTGGGAGTGGTGTCACAAAACCCCTGACTGGTTTGGGAGAGACCTTAAAAACTAAATGGTTCCACAGGCAGGGACACCTTCCACTATCCCAGGTTACTCCAGCCTGCCCTTGAACACTTCCAGGGATGAGTTTAGAGTTCCCAACTTTCAGAAACCAGCAAAAACCTTGAGCTCCCACTTTCTACAGAGCTGTTTGCAGCAATAAACCCAGCCATCCCATCCAACCCTTCCTAATCAAGGCTGATGGTTTCCCCCCCGAGGTGGAGGCAGCCCAGCCTTACCTTGTCGGGGTGAACGACGAGCACAGCCCGCCTGTACACCTTCTTCACCTGCTCTGGAGTCACCAGGTCTGCCATACTCACAGGCTTCCACTTGGTCTCCCCTGCCCACAGCACTGTGTGCATGGTGGACAGCAGTGCCCTGATGTTCCTCTCCTTCCCTTCGATCCACTCCAGCACCTGCAGAAAGGAGTGGAAGTCTCTATTTATGCCTCGGATCAGATATTCCACCTGGACAAAGTTTCTTCATTTGAACACCGGTGACCCCGGGGAGCATCTTCAATTTCTTTCCATGCTTTAGAAAGCCTTCAGAAAACCTTTGTCTAATTGTCATTAATTTTTATATCACTGCTTGAAAGTTTGAGCAACATCCCTGCTAAAACACACTGACTCAGTATAGTCAAAAGACAAATTAAGAGTTCAGCTGTCTGGTTCTTTAGCAAGGTTAATTGCACACCTGAACTAAGCTCGGCCAAGCTAAAATGTAAATGTGAAAACCAAAGCATAAATAGATTTTACATGAGCTGAGCTGCCCAAATGAAATAAAAAGGCATCAGAGCAAAGAGAATTATATTGGGATGGCCAAATCAGCTGGGAGGTTCAGTGACTCAACAGCTTTTGTGGGGATAAAAATGGGAGCTGGGAAAATTCCTGCCCACTCCATGGCCTGACCTCTGTCCGGCTGTTGTGGCTGATGGTGGTGTTCAGTGTGGTTGCTGCCACTTCCCAAAGGTTAAAAACTTTCCACAAGGTTAAATGCAAGAAATTTTGAGAGGATCATTCTGTTTTCTAGAACTCTGCTTGGCTTTTGCTGCAGCTTTTCCTCTGAGTTCTCTCTCCTTCTGTAATTCCAATTTGTGGTCTCATATTTCACATACAGAGCAGGTCAGACTGAATTCCCTTCCCTTTCACAAGGGATCTGCAGTTTGGCAATTTATTGAGGAGAGATGAGAGAATTCCAAAGCGGGCAGGATTAATGAGGCAGAGGATTAGTTCAATTAGCTGCGCCTGCTAATCAGGGCTGGAGTGCTGTGGAAGAGCAGCAGCCCAGACAGTGACATTGAGCAAGCCATTGTTGGTGTGGTCTGACTGGGGATAGAAATGTAACCTTGGAGTTTTAAATCTGTTGAGGGCATTGAATGACTGAGAGAACATCACCAAGAGTTTTGCTTACTTTTAGTTTTTCAGGGTCCATCTCCTTTGCCATTTCTTCTTTTCTCATCTCAGCTATTGTTTTGGGGCCCTTCTTGTCCTTGTGAGCGTTAAACCCTTGACCAGATAATAAATCTTCGAAATCTGCAGACACTTTTGGCTTGGAATCTTGAAAACCAAGAAGATTTGAAACTATTATCATCACATGGGTGCATTTAAACACTGGCTTTCTACATAAGATACATCCTTTGGTTAATCACATTAACAATCTCCCAGTGCTAATGAACGTGCAGGTTCTCATGAAAGAACCTCTCTTGAAAGAACTTGTGTCTCATGAAATGTTACTCAATGTTGCTTTTCAGCTGTTATTATTATTATAGAATCCCAGAATGGTTTGTGTTGGATCTTAAAGTTTATCCAGTTCCAACCCCCTGCCATGAGCAAGGACACCTCCCACTAATCCCAGGTTGCTCCAAGCGCTGTCCAACCTGGCCTTGGCCACTTCCAGGACTATTTTGGAGGCTCATTTGGAACACAGGACTCCCTAAATAACACAATTTACCATCTAGGACAGCGTAAAGCACCAAACAATCACCGTGCCTGACTTGCCTAGCCCTAACCCGCAAACCAAAGGGAATATCGCGTGGGAGGGATGGGACCAACCCTTTGCACGCCGAATCCCAAAACCCTTACCGACATTAGCGGGTCCTTTCCCCCGCTCTCCCTGCGGCCCCGTGGCCGAGAAGCTCACGTTGTAGTTGGGTTTGTTCTGGGGGGAGGCGTGGGGCACGCTGGGCTGAGCTTTGGGCTGTGCCCCCTGCCAGCCGTAGCCTGTGCCCTGCTGCCACCCGCTGCCACCACCCATGGGCTGCGGCGGCGGCTTCTGCGGCGACGGGGGAAACCCCCCGCCCATGCCCGTCGGCGTGGTCGGCTTGCTGGCGAACGAGGGGCCACCTGCCAGGGGACAACAACGGCAGGGAATCACCGGGGGAGTTAAAACAGGGAACTGAGCCAACCAAAGTCCCCCCTCCCGGCTTCTGTTTTCGGCTCCGCCACGAATTTTTGCCACATCGCTTTTGCCCCGAGGTTGCCCTGAGGTGTTTTGAGGATTTGAGGAATTGGAGGTGGCTCAGGGAGATAAGGAAAGCTGGACGTAGCTGAGCTTTGAGGGTTTGAGGAATTGGAGGTGGCAGAAGGAAACAGGGAAAGCTGGATGTAGCTGAGCTTTGAGGGTTTGAGGAATTGGAGGTGGCTGAAGGAAACAGGGAGGACTGGATGTAGCTGAGCTTTGAGGGTCTAAGGAATTGGAGGTGGCTGAAGGAAACAGGGAGGACTGGATGTAGCTGAGCTTTGATCATCTGAGGAATTGGAGGTGGCTCAGGGAAACAGGGAAAGCTGGATGTAGCTAATAACAAGGAGCTGTGGATGGTGGCAACACAGAATGACAGAATGATTAAAGTTTGGAGAGACCTTAGAGCTCACCCAGTTCCATCCCACTTTCCACTAGCCCAGGCTGCTCAGAGCCCCATCCAGCCTGGCCTTGAGCACTCCCAGGGATGAGGAAGCTCTCTGGGCAGCCTGTGCCAGTGCCAACACCAAGCTGGTGTTGTTGAAATCGTGTCTCCTCACGCTGTGCTGATTAAAACCATCCACAGAGATGTGTCCCAGCACCTCATTGCTTTAGGGGATGCTCCTCTGGCTCTGGTTGTGTTTGTGGGAGGTTCCCAGTGTCAATGTTTTATTATTTCACTCTGACATCCACACTCAACTCCCAGCTCAGAAATGTGTCATGGAAACTGGATGAAGTGCTTTCAAGTTAGTCACGACCAACAAAAATGTGCTTAAATATCCTGAGGATGCCAAGCCCTCTGTTTTTAAACCCCACCACCCTCCTACAGAACGCGTGTTTTAAAAGGACCTCGGTGGCTCTGACATGGGGCTTTGGCAGCCTTTTTGTTTTGCTCCTGCAGAGCAGCCTGAAATCCAGCAGAGGGAACTGGGAAACCGAATTCCAGACCCACGCTGGGGCTGACGCAAAGGGGAAAACAAACATCACATCGAACCACAAGGGCTCGCAAAGAGCCGAGGGCAGCAACAAAGGCAAGAAAAATCTATTTGCCACACTCAGACAATGCTGAGCTTTAAGGAAAGCTTCAATAATTTCTCAGAACTGCCTTTTAAACGTTGGAATTGAACGTTTGCTGATTGTTTTATGACATAAAACAAGGGGGAAAGGCTTTTCTAAGCAGTCAAGCTTTGTAGCTGGGTGCAAATACTCCACCTTTAGATAATACTGCCAATTAGAGGCAGAGCAGTTCCACAGCTTTTCTGACAAAGCAGGAAAATGAGTCAAGTGTGGAAGGAAGCAATTCCTCAAGAACCTCAGCAGCTTTGCAGAGCCAAATTCTCCTCCCAGGCCTGCAGCAGCACTTGAACACAGAGCATCCTCAGCCAGAGCGTGTTGGGACTTATCAGAGGTTGTGCTTTGCAATCCATGGAGCCTGCTGAGCTCCCTGCACGTTGCCAGCACATTTTTTTGACCAGGGATCAGGAAAAGCACGGATTTGTGAGAGTTTACAGGGAATCAGGCAGAAGGGAAAGGCTGGCAGCAGCACTGGCATGCAGGTGGGGTGAGAGGCCCCACACATACTAGGCTGCTCAGCCTATTTCTCTGAAAGAATGCTGGTAATTTATTAATTTCCTTTTATTTTAATAAGGGATGCAGACCTGCTAAACTGGCTCCAAGGTTTCCCAGATCAGCAAATGGATCCAGTGTTTGGGGTTTAGCCTGATGAGTGGGAGTGCTGTGGAGGGATCCTGTAGGACTGGTGGCAGCAGACTTACTTCCCATTCCTAGACCACCTTAAAAAGAAAAAGAAAAAAATATATATATATATAAGAAAAAAAGAACATTTCTCCTCCTGTCTGATGTGAGTGCAGCTCTTCCCCAGTGCTCAGCCACATATTAGAAGACTGCTATTAAAATTGAGTGTGCCATTGTCAGGTTCCTCAGCAGCCTCAGACTTGTTGCACTCCCACTCCCAATTAGCAACAGCAGCAGGAATGTTCCCAGACTGTCTGCACTGCCAGAAGAATTGTGACACATGGATATATTTTAAGAACTAGAAGCCTTCAGGAAGCAACTTTGGGAGGCCATACACACACTCTCCCAAGATTAGAAAGAATCGTGTCATCATTTAGTGGCATCCTGGGTATGCACAGCACCTCCCAGGTTTTTCCCATGGCTCTACATGGAATGAAACAACCTCTGGACACTCTCCCCTCACCTGTGCTGCTCTGGCCTCTCAAGGAAACAAACCCAGATTTTTTTTGATATGGAAATCTTTAGAGGGAACTGTTCTTTGCAGTCAGTGGCAGCATTTTCCCTCTGCCTCTCCCCTCTCAGAGCTCCTTAAAGGTTTGGTTTTTTTGGTTTTTTTTTTTTTTTTGCTAACTGATGTCTTGAGAAAGCTGACCTGAAACAGAGACTGGATGGAGCTGGAGAATAAAGTAGATATTTATTAAAAGTCCTTTAAGGACAAGAGCCTGGCCAGGACTACACCCAAGGTGGACCCAAAATGGACACAAAATGGACACAAAATGGTGACAAAGTCTCACACTTTTGTAAGTTTTGGTCCATTTGCATATTGGGGTTTAATTGTGCAATTCCAGCTCCAGGCTGTGAGGTCCCATCCTTCTTGTTCCTCCCTCCAGCCCACCCTTGTTTGTGCTTTTGGGGCTGAAAGTTGTCCTTGGTGTGCAGCAGGAAAAAGATTTGTTTAGTGTCCCTGCTGTGTG
This sequence comes from Trochalopteron elliotii, assembly GCA_024734555.1. Lineage (NCBI taxonomy): Eukaryota > Metazoa > Chordata > Aves > Passeriformes > Leiothrichidae > Trochalopteron > Trochalopteron elliotii. Next base: position 327,455 of record JANPWX010000245.1, read on the forward strand.
CAGAGCTGAGTGACACTGACTGTGAGCTCAGGGCTGCACCCCTGGGCAGCACAGAACCTGAAATACAGGAAAGATAAAACTTAAGGCATCATAACCACCCTGAATTTTATGACACATACCTGCTTTATTGGGCCAGTCCCAACCACTGGAAACATCTGGTTGGATGGAAACCGTCGGAGTGCTCGAAGCTGAAGAGAATGATTGATTGATTGATTGATTGATTGATTGATTGATTGATATCAGTATCTCAAAGCAGTCCAGCAAAACCAGCATGGCTCAGTGCCCACCAGGAGCCACTGGGACTCTACAAAGTCTAAGAACCTCACGTGGGAGGTGGCCCTGCCATGAAACTGATCTTTAAGATTCCTTCCAACTTTCCAGGGAGATACTCCCAAGGAGCCCGTGTTAGATGACCAGGCACAAACAAATCCATGGCTGAATGTGTTTCAGACAGGGTTACACATTAAATTTTGGGGTGAGAAGGAGGAAATCAGGGAACTTTTAAACAAGGAGAAGAAAATTCCTTCTCTTCAGTCAAATTCAGCTGTGAATTTGGTTAGGGTTAGTACTGGAGCTAAAGAAAGTTGGTGCCTGCAACTAAAATCACCAAAGGATGTGTGTTTTCTCTAAATATGGCTGTGTTTAGTGCAATTAGTGGTAGTTTGGTTCAAAGGAGACCTCATAACCACAGGAACATGTGGGCAGACATTCCTCATGGCCTCTTTTTTATTTATACAAATAGCCTATTAATTAACTCTAAGACCTGAGCAAAGCTCAGCTCATCCTACCACACTTCAGATGCTGAATATACTTTAAGTCCAGAGACCAAAAGCTCTTTCCTGTTTCGTGGGGTTTCTGTGGTTTCGAGTCATTTTATGGGAAGCATCAGTTTGTACTTAATGGTTCCATTTCTATTTCAAAGCAGCATTTTACATTTATTTAAACACCCTGGAAGAGCCTCCCCTTTCTTACCCATGTGAAAGGGATCGCTGTGCACAGTTGGTGAAGGGCTTCTTGTGGCTTGAAGGAAAGGATCCCCAGGGACAGCTGAGGAGCCAAGGAAGGAACCCAGGAGGTCTGGACCTGTTTGCTTGGGGCTACTTCCAAATGGATCAAAGGCAGCGGCTGTGAAAACATATTTGAGAAAATGAAATGATTAACTTGCACCAGGAATGTGCTTCAGGGTAAGGGGATGATGCTGTGGGGGGAGGAAATGTGATACCTGCAGGTAGCAAATAGGAGACAGCCTGAGACTGTGGGGAGCATCAATATCCCAAATTCTGGGCACCTGAAGAGCCCCATAACTTGGTCATGGCAACAAAGTGACCCCATCTCTTATTTCCTAAGGGAGGGTGAATTTAGAGCCAGGAAAAGTGAGTATTAAAGTATTCAGGCACTTCTGATGGAGATTTAACTGTCAGTAGAGAGTGGAAGACAGTCTGGGGCTTGGAGTTACTGCCCTGGTGCCATTCCTGCTATTCCTGCTTCCTCTCAAGATTATTTCAGGCTGGCAAAGGTTATCCATGCTGGGGATAAAAGGGCTTTTAGAAACAGCTTTAGAAAATGAGGGATATCTTTCCTACATCACTTGTTACAAAAATCCAGTTCTTCTCCAGCTCCATTTTTGATCAATTTGTTCAGCCTTCTCTCTTTCATGTAAAACCCCAACACTCTCAACCAAAAGAAACTCCTGTGAAGTCACTCAGATTCTTGTCAACAAATTTAAGGTCAAAAGCATCCTGAAAGGTACAATCCCTACAAGCTCTGCACTGTGGTAATGATGCTGCTCATTATTTATGTTACTCAGTCACTACTCTTCACTCATTTCCCAGGCTCTTACCCTTGTTTTCCTGGCTTGGGACTGTGTGGTTCTGGCTCTGCAGAGCTCATAAATCCCTAAATCTTTTCCTGATATGTTGCTGCAGCCCTTGTGTGGTGTGTCTGCAAAACCTCCCCTGGGTGAGAGCTCTCAGACTGAGCCTACAACAGCCACAGCAAGAGAAACCTTCTCCAGGTACAAGTGACCAATTTCTTCCACTGAAACCTGAAATTCTTCTCCTCTCTCTCTCTCTCTCTCTCTTTGTACTTGCTCTGCTTTATCCATCAAAAGATCCCTCTCCCTAATAGCTCTCCAACCACTCCTGCAGCCTGGTCTTGGAAGAAACACAAATTCTCTATTTCCTAGTCCAGGATCACTCTCACAGCTCCAAACCCTCTAAGATAAAAGATAAATTTAACTCATAGTGCTGTAGGTCCTACCCAAACCCTCAGAGGGTTTTTTTTTTTAAACCCCAGAGGATTTTTTTTTAAATCCCAGACGATTTTTTTTTTAACTCATAATCTCCTCCTGTGCACTATGGGCCATGTAATGAGAGCAAAACTGAGGCTGCCCAGTGGCTGTGGAGTTTTCCTGTGGAGTCTCCTGTGCTTTATCCCATCTGGAGGCGTGAGGAGCCTCCAAACCCCAAAGTGGTTTGGTGAGGATGCACCAGCCTAGAGCAGAGGAGCTGGTTGGGATCCCCCACATGAAAGGGGGGGTCCCCCAAGACCAGATCCCCCAGAGGGACCCTCCAAACCCCAAATCCTCCCACTCAGCAAAGCCACCATTACCTTCTCCTACCCTCGGGGACGGCGACGGCGACGCCGCCGAGCGCCGCGGGGTCGAGTGCACAGATCCAGGTGCCCCCACCTGGAAAACCTCCTCGGCAGCAGCTCCACCGGGGCTCTGGGAGGAGCTGCCCACCCCAAACAAATCATTCAGCAGGTCAGAGTTGGAGGGGGCAGCGCTGGGCTGCGAGGGAAAGCTCTTGCTCATGGGGCTGCCATCCAGACCCAGCAGGTCCACGTCTTCAGGGGGAGGTGCTGCTGCTGCTGCTGCTGCTGCTGCTGCTGCTGCTGCTGGAGGCTCTTGCTGCTTTTTGCTGTGTTTGGGTGTCCCGTGGGGTTTGTCACCGCTGGCGTTGCTGTGCTGACTGGAAAGGGACAAGAGTTCGTCATCTGACTGTTCGCTTTCCTCATGCACCAACGCTGCTCGATCCTCTGAGGTGGGGTGAGAGCTACTTTTGTCAGATTTCTGATCTAAATGATGATTGAAAATAAAATTAGGCAGCTGTTAGTTTGGTCGTCGCAAAAGGTCCCGTAAAAAAAAAAAAAAAATCAGCTTACAAGCAGAACAGAAAGCTGAGAACAGCACGGCAGCATTTTGGCTAAAATAATTTTTTTTTTTTCTTTTTAAAATAAAAGCTGGCAAATTTCTTCCCCAGAAGAGTTTTGGAGCCCTGGCACAGCTGGAGTCCCCATCCATGAAGGATGTGACTCTTGGGGACATTGTCAGTGGTGGCCTTGGCAGTGCTGGGGAATGGTTGGACTCGATGACCTTAAAGGTCCTTTCCAGCCTAAATGATCCCATGTTTCCTTTGCCAAGATTAACCTAAATTTTCTCATCAAGGCTTATTTGTTTCAAGTTTTAGCATGAAGGAGGCCTGGGGTGAAGGTTCACCCTAGAACTGTGTCAGTAATGGTCCCACAGAGCACAGTTTGAAGAGGATGTTGTAGGACAGGAATCCCCACCCCATTGCAACATCGGGGTGTGCCCAGCAACAGCTCTGTGGTCTGAGAGCAAAAGTGGGATCCCTCAGCCTCACTCCGTGCTCCAGGCAGGGGAACAGGAGTTCTTTGTGTTCTCTGAGGCAGATTTGACTCCAAAGACCAAGCCTTGCCTACCTTGCCAGCTGAGGGAGGAGAAGAATGCACTCTGCCCAACGTTCCTGATGTTATCCTGGGGGGAATCCGTGGCACCTCTGCCTGCAGCACAGAGCAGCAGAGAGGTGGGATTAAACAAAACCCAGCTCAGCGTGGAGAAATCATGGAGAGGGAATAAATCCCTGCAGCCCTTACCTGCCAAAGCAAGAGTGTCCTGGTGCTCCTGGTGGGAGGAGAAGAGAATGGAGGGATTGATGTCTTTTGTCGTGAAGTTCTCCCATGGGGGAGTTAATTCAGTTTGCCTGTCTGCAGACTGTATTTCTATGTCCAGTATAACATGAAAGAGCTGAGGGTATTTGTCTGGAGAGTCACAGGCATCCAGCTCGGGCCTAAAGGGGACAAGAGTGGTCCAGTTTAAAAGGGAAGAATATTTCTGGAAAGCTGTAAAAAAGCTTTCAGTGTATTCAGGCTTTTCATATTTCATCTGTGACTGTTCTGCCTCAGCCTTCATCAGGCTTTTATGCATCAGGTTTGATTAATGTTCAGCTTCAAACACTCACTTGGTGAATTTGAGAGTGGTTGTTCCCAGGGCTATGAATCCAGTGTGAAATTGAATTTGGAATATTTGTGTGTTGGTCATCTGAAAAGGAAAAAAAAAAAGCAGAGAGAACCAGACTGAACAAGGGCTTAAATACAGGAGTTAGTTAAGTCTATCCTTAGTTAAGTCTGAACTGCTGCATAACTGAATTCATTCTGCTTGTTCTACAGGCAATATTTCCTTTTCAATATTCCCAAATATTCCAAATATTTCCATCTGCCTTCAACCCTGCTGCTGCAGCCTCTGTACAGCAGAAAGCCTTCAGGAACAGGCCTTCTTTCCCTGCTTCTCTTTATTCCTGGGATCTACTTATCAGTTTTGCAATGAAATGAAGCTGTTCCCACTAAATACATTGGAGCAACAGGTTTGTGTCCCAAAAAACACAAAACAATTTCACTTGGAGTCGAGGCCTCAGGGAAAATGTCATCTACACAGCAAAAGGCACCAATAATGAGTGGAGAGGAGGAAAATATTCACTATGCAAGTTGAATATTCAAGTTTCAAATCTATCCTCAGGGGAATGATGGAGATTCCTTGTTCAGCCAGCTCTTAGTTCCCCACCAGAGAAGTGAAACCTGCTCCTACCTTGGCTTGGAGGCGTCCCCCGATGGTCGATCTCATGTGGTAGACAGAGACAACAACATCTCCATGGACAGTGGCTCCCAGGGGGATCAGGACTTTCCCCTCCTGCACACGGTATTCTCTTGGAGGGGAAGAGGAGGAAAGGGTGAAGGGTTAAGCTCCCTTCTGCCACGTGTCCACATCAAAGTTTTCACCTCCTTCAGGCCCAGCGAGGAGGAGGATTCAGTGTTCTGCTTGGCTAAAGCAAAAATATTCCACAGGGGGAACCAACGGAGCACTGGATGATCTCTAGGAAGGTGTCCCACCTCCTGGCAGCCTCAGATCCTGATGTGTGTGCAGTTATCCCATTCCTGATAACCTCAGATCCTGATGTCTGTGCAGTTATCCCGTTCCTGATAACCTCAGATCCTGATATGTGTGCAATTATCCCATTCCTGATAACCTCAAATCCTGATGTGTGTGCAGTTATCCCATTCCTGACAACAGATTCTGATCTGTGTGCAGTTATCCCACTCCTGATAACCTCAGACCCTGATGTCTGTGCAATTATCCCACTCCTGCCAACCTCAGATCCTGATGTGTGTGCAGTTATCCCATTCCTGCCAGCCCCAAATCCTGATGTCTGTGCAATTATCCCACTCCTGATAACCTCAGATCCTGACGTGTGTGCAATTATCCCATTCCTGACAACAGATTCTGATGTCTGTGCAGTTATCCCACTCCTGATAACCTCAGGTCCTGATATGTGTGCAGTTATCCCACTCCTGATAACCTCAGGTCCTGATATGTGTGTAGTTATCCCACTCCTGCCAGCCTCAGACCCTGATGTGTGTGCAGTTATCCCATTCCTGACAACAGATTCTGATCTGTGTGCAGTTATCCCACTTCTGATAACCTCAGGTCCTGATATGTGTGCAGTTATCCCACTTCTGATAACCTCAGGTCCTGATATGTGTGCAGTTATCCCATTCCTGCCAGCCCCAAATCCTGATGTCTGTGCAATTATCCCATTCCTGATAACCTCAGGTCCTGATATGTGTGTAGTTATCCCACTCCTGCCAGCCTCAGACCCTGATGTGTGTGCAGTTATCCCATTCCTGCCAGCCCCAAATCCTGATGTGTGTGCAGTTATCCCACTCCTGCCAGCCTCAGACCCTGATGTGTGTGCAGTTATCCCACTCCTGATAACCTCAGACCCTGATGTGTGTGCAGTTATCCCACTCCTGCCCTCCTCTCACTCCCTCTGACCATTCATTTCACCCGCAGGCACCAACTCTCAGCGAACATCTTCATTTCCCAGCAGCCAGGCAGTGTCTGCAGCTCAGATATCCCACAGCAAAGTGAAAGAGGCTCCTAAGGAAGGAAGGGGGTGTCAGGAACTCACTTCATCCTCTCATACTCCTGGGAGGTGGTGAGGATCCGGGTCTCCCCGCTCAGGATGTCGCAGAAGGGCCGGCAGCCGTTGCGCTGCTTGTTGAAGCAGGGGACAGGGCTGAGGGTCACTGACTTGATGGTGAGTGGTTTGCAGTGGGGGATGACAGGTTTGTCTGCTATTAGGTCACAAATGTACCCTATGTACCTGCAGGCAGAGAAAACCAGGCCTGAAATCTCCATTTCTTTCATTTCACACTCAAAATCTGCCTCGAAATCCAGTGGCAGTGCCATTCTTTCAGAGCCCCGGGACTGGAGTTTCCATGTGCTCAAACATCCCTGCAGCTGGCCTGGAATCTGCCCTTCCAGCTCTGTTTCTGTAAGGGTGCAGCAGGAACAGGCCCAGAATCTGCCCTTCCAGCTCTGTTCCTGTAAGGGTGCAGCAGGAACTGGCCCAAAATCTGCCCTTCCAGCTCTGTTCCTGTAAGGGTGCAGCAGGAACTGGCACAAAATCTGCCCTTCCAGCTCTGTTCCTGTAAGGGTGCAGCAGGAACTGGCACAAAATCTGCCCTTCCAGCTCTGTTTCTGCAAGGGTGCAGCAGGAACAGGCCCAGAATCTGCACTTCCAGCTCTGTTTCTGTAAGGAATCAGCTGGCACAGGAGAGGGATTCACCCAGGCCCTGTTAACCACAGGTTCATCACGGGAGGGTTGGGTTGGAAGGACCTTTAGCAGTCATCTAATCCCACCCTCTGCAATCAGCAGGTATCTCAAAGAATGGAATAATTTCAGGGTGGAAGATCTGAAGTTCACCTGCTGTCTGCTCAGAGCAGGAGCAGCTTCACAGCTCTGTCTCAGAACTTGATTTTGTGCTGGGGGTGATACTGATGCCTTAAGTTAATACCTATTATTAGTAGAAATTTAGAATAGAGACTCGACAAAGAAAAGGCCTTGTCAAGCCTCTAAAGGGGGCCTTAAGTTTGCCTTAAGTTTTATCTTTCCTGTATTTCAGACTCTGTGCTGCCCAGGGGTGCAGCCCTGAGCTCACAGTCAGTGTCACTCAGCTCTGCACACAGCAGGGACACAAAACAAATCCTTTTCCTGCTGCACACCAAGGACAACTTTCAGCTCAAAAGCACAAACAAGGCTGGGCTGGAGGGAGGAACAAGAAGGATGGGACCTCACAGCCTGGAGCTGGAATTGGACAATTAAACCCCAAAATGCAAATGGACCAAAACTTATAAAAGTGTGAGACCTCATGACTGGTCAGCCATTTTTTGTGACCATTTTGTGACCATTTTGTGTCCATTTTGTGCCCATTTTGTGATCATTTTGGGTCCACCTTGGGTGTAGCCCTGGCCAGGCTCTTGTCCTGCCCAAGGTGTATCCTAAAGGCCTTTTAATAAATCTCTACTTTATTCTCCAGCTCTGCCCAGTCTCTGTTCCAGCTCAGCCTTCCCAAGGCATCAACACCCCACTGAGGATCTCCAAGGAAAGAAATCCCACAGCTGCTCTGGGAAAGCTCTTCCAGCACCTGATCCCCACTGATTTCTGAGGAACACTGTGGGATCTGAGCCACAGCACCCCTGACAGGTCTTTGGGCAGCTCTGAGCACGAGGAATGGAGCTCACAGTGCTGAGCCAGGGTACTGTACCTCCTGTGAGATGGCCACAGTACAATTCCAGGTCTCTTTGTGTTCAGCAGCTGCACAGCAGGGCCAGGATGAGAGAAGAGGTGACAGAAACAGAACATTGCACTGACCAGAACTGCTGAGGCTGCACGGCCGTCCTGCCAAGGAAAGGGGCAGAGAGGAAAAACTGTGAGCATCAGACAGATCCCTTAAATTTCAGTTCTCCACCCCTCCTGCAATCACAAAATACAATTTATCCAGAAATACTAGGATTGTGACCATAGGATGATGGGGAATTTTGAGTTCTGTGCCATTTGTTCAACACCCAGGACTTCAGTGAACAATCAAAGCTAAGATAAAATCCAGGGAGCAGCCAAAGCTGAGGGTGGTTGGAAAGCCCACAAGAACATTTTGGCTGCAAATGTTGGTGTTTTGTGGCTGCTCCCCAGCTGTAATTTTATAATTATTTCAAACACAGGCCTGGAAGTGACCACAGGGGTCAGAGTGCACCCATCCTACAGCTGCAGGCAGTCCTCTAATAGGAATTTATCCTGGAAAAGGATAAACAAACAAAAAATCCAACCCCAGGCTCCCTCACCCAAACACCTCCACAGCTCTGAGCTTACAGATTGCTCCTGATGGGGCTTTTTTAAGGTGATTATGGGGGGAACTTTGCTGAGTCACATTGCTAGATCAAAAACACAGGAAGAGCAGGAGAAAAATCAATGTATTCCCAGTGCCCTGGGATCCTCATAGACACCTTCCACCATCCCATGTTGCTCCACAACCCCTTTGAACACTTCCAGAGATGAGCAATCCCCAAATCCTCAAGGCCTCACAACTCTTGCTCCTTGCAATTGTTTTTTTTCAGGCACCTTTTAGGCATTCCAGCCATTTTCTGTAGGATTTTCTGTGCTGGAGCTGCTCCAGACCCCAAGAACCTGCTGACATGAACAGGCTGTTTGCTTTTTTTCAAGCTGAGCCCCTGCCAGTGGTTTCTGACAACATCTCTTAGGTTCATATAAACTAGAGTGGGTTTCTGCAGCCTTGTTAGGAAGCGTTGGAGAGAACTCCCTGTCCTTTATCACATTATCCTGATATCCATTGCTCAAAGGACAGGAAAGGAATTGGATTTTTGAGCTGGATTTCCAGGATTGGAGGCATCAAGTGCATCCTTCTCTCTGTTTGAAGGGAATTTACGTCCTGGAGCCTCTGGCTGTGCTGTGCAAGGCAGAAATGCCAGACTCACATGGGAGCTGTGTGCAATTTGGGCTCAGTCATTTCCTCCATTCCTCCCAGTTTCTGCTGATCAGGGCTGACAGCCTCCTGGTTTAATTTGGGCTCCAGGAGCAGAGCAGAGCTCTGCTTTTGGGCAGTGCTGTCAACGTGAAAGGCTGGATGGAGTAAATCAGGAGTGATCCAGGATCACAGCACCCTCACACAGCCCAGCATTGCCCAGTGCTGGATAATCCCTGTGGGCTTTCCCTGGCTCCTTCAGCCAGGCCTGACCACTCCTGATGGCCAGAGACTTCAACAATCTCCATTTCACAGTTGGACAGAATTCCCAGCTCTGTTTTCTGTCCAGTTGCCAGCCCCCTTCAGTCTGAAGGCTGCATTTTCTCCTGTGACCACTTAGATTAAAATGCAAATCACACAATCACAGAATGGTGTGTGTTGGGAGGGACCTTAAAGCCCATCCAGTGCCACCCTCTGCTGTGGACAGGGATGTCTCCCATTGTCCCAGGCTGTCCCAAGCCCTGTCCAACCTGGCCTTGGACACTGCCAGGGATCCAGGGGCAGCCACAGCTTCTGTGGGCAAGTCACAGCAAGCTGACAACTCTTGGCTGAAATTCAAACCTTTCTCCCAGAGAATGATTTTGACCTCTCTTGTTTTGCATTCCTGCTTCTCATTCAGTGATTCTCTTCCAGCTGAGCTTTGGGTGATGATGATGATTCTTCCTCTGGGTCAATCCCATCCCACCCCTCCTCTCTCAGGAATTGTCCCCATGCTCTCATGTAGCAATGTGTTTGACCAACTTAAGCCACAGTGTGCTGCAGCCAAACTGTCTTTAGTTATCAGAACCCTCTAGAATTCCTCAAAGCTACTAAGACATAAATTGTTCTAAAATAAGAAAGAAGAGGCTGAAAAACAAACTGCCAAGACTGCAAGAACTAAATAAAAGAAGGCCATGAAACACTGGACTGTAACCAATCACATTTCCTAAAAAGGACACACTAAACACGTGAACAAAAATGGAAGCACCAATCAAGCAATGCGTAACCACGTGAACAACAGTTTTAAAATGCACAAATACAACTTCATACAAACAACAACCAGCTTCTACTTAATCACATTAATTAGTTATCCAAAAGCCCCAAGCTCCCACACTCAGACCAGACACTCCACGAGCAGCATGACCTGGGAGCCCTGAGGCCCTGGGCTGGCTGCTGTGGGCTGCACTCACCATGCAGTGGATGACACAGACGTTTTTGGGGTTCTGCTGCAGCCAGTTGTGCATGTTCTTGCAGACAGCGTAGAGGTTGTGCAGGCTGGGCGCCTGCCGGACGGGCCAGCTGCACTCAGACACCTGCAGGGATGGCAGCAGCCACAGGAAACAGCTTTGGAGGAGCATGGCTTGGCTTGCAGGGTGTAACCAGAAGTGTGTGTTCTATTTGCCAGCTGTAAAAACCAGCTGGGGCCATCCCAGGACCCATCCCTCATCACTCTGGGGGATATCTGCTGTTAAACCAGGTAGGGCAGAGTTCTTTATCTCTTCCAGGACCCATCCCTCATCACTCTGGGGGTTATCTGCTGTTAAACCATGTGGGGCAGTGATCTTTATCCCTTCCAGGACCCGTCCCTCATCACTCTGGGGGATATCTGCTGTTAAACCAGGTAGGGCAGAGTTCTTTATCTCTTCCAGGACCCGTCCCTCATCACTCTGGGGGATATTTTCTGTTCAACCATGTGGGGCAGTGTTCTTTACCCCTTCCAGGACCCATCCTCCCCCAGGGGATCTCTGCTGTCCATGGGCCATCCAGGCTCACTGCAGGGCTGACACAATTCCATCATCCCAGCCCGGGGAGGAGCCCAGCATTCCCCCCTGGATCAAAGCTGGCATTCAGAGCAGCAGCACAGCCTGTGTGCACTGGATTGCCAGAGGGAGCCCAGAGCCACCTCAGCACCACTGGGCCCTTCTCCAGGATCCTCTCTGCTCCCACAGAACCACAGCTGCCACTGCAGGAGGGTTTGTTTGGGCTGACACCAACACCCTGAACAACAGGGGGTCAGGTTGTGTTCTGACTGTCAGGATTTTTTTTGTTGTTTTTTTTTTGTTTGTTTGTTTGGGTTTTTTTGTTTGGTGGTTTTGGGTTTTTTGGGGTTTTTTTGTACTACTACATTTGTATTTTTAATATTAGTAAAGAATTGTTATTCTTATTCCCATATCTTTGCCTGAAAGCCCCTTAATTGCAAAATTATAATAATTTAGAAGGAGGGGGGTTCCATTCTCCATTCCAAGGGAAGCTCCAGCTTTCCCTGGCAAACACCTGACTCTCCAAACCAAGACAGAGCATTAAACAAGCCCTGCTCTACAAATTCTCCCTGCCAAGAGATCTACTTGTCCTTTACAACCTGGAGCTACGTGCTGGGAACCTACTCCAGCTCTCCTCATGTGTAATTCTGCTCCGTGCCTCCCATGAGCTATGAGGAGTCAGACAAAAAAAATCTTTCTCAATGAAATAACATCGGGCTGATGTGTTGCTCCTGACTGCACATTTTTCAACATTTACATTTCACATCAGATTATCTGGAGGGGCTCTTTCAGAAGGCTCCAGTCTCGCCCTGATTTCCAAAGCTTTTTGTACAACGTGTCCCTAAGAACTGCTCTGATTTGCACAGGGCACTGAGCATCTGTTGTTCTGAATTGCTCTGTGGCACAGCATTTCCAAGCCCTATGTGACAGATATTAAACTGATGAAAGGGAAAGTTCTGTTCAAAGAAATAATAATAATAAAAAAAAAAATAATCCTATCTGAGTAAGTATGTTAATGTATGAGCCAAGAAAATGAATGGCTCCTTAGAGCTGAAACCCCACAACTCCTAAAGTGTGTCTGCTTCCTGTTCCTCAGTGTGCTGGGTCTGAGTCAGCCCTTGCAGCCCCCAGCAGCACATCAAACAGCCCTCGACAGACATCTCCCTTTCATCTGGTTTTAATTGAAATAGCTTCTTTTAAAAAGGCATTTCTGGCCAGAAGAAATTCAGAGGAGAAATGTCCCGAGGCTGGTCCTCAGCTGAAGGATTGGTTCTCTCTCTCTCTCTCTCTTTCTCTCAGCTGACATTTGGCTGCTGCTTAATGGGAATGGGGAAGGAAGGAGATCGTTTGCCCAGATGTTCTGAAACAGCCACATGATCCCCACAACTCTTTCATCTCTCAGAGGAAGGAAATGCTCCAGGTTTTATAAAACTTGCACTTGAGGTTCTGTCTGATACTTGCACAACATCTTGGAGCAGAAACAGGCACCCAGATCCCAACCAGAGCCCTGCCAGGCTGTGCAGGATCCCAAAGGCTCCCATGGGATCCAGGCCAAGCTGGCAAATTTGATTTTTGTCTCACAGCAAATGAGATATTTGTCCTATTTCTTTCTAGATCTGTGAAAGTTCTGGTCTCCAGAATATCCTGCTGTGAGCAAATGTGGCTTTGTGCTGTAGAAGCCACTGAACAAATCAAACAATGCTCAAAGTTTGGAAAGCAGGGAGTGACCATTCCCTATTTACCCTCCCCACCTTCTCCTGTCTCCAGAGTTTGTTTCATTCCTCCTGTTGTGCATCCTTGATTTTCCCTGTTAGAATTCCTACAGTGACCCTTCCCTATTTACCCTTTCCACCTTCTCCAGAGTTTGTTTCCTTCCTTCTGTGGTACATCTGTGATTTTCCCTGTTAGAATTCCTACAGTGACCCTTCCCTATTTATCTTTTCCACCTTCTCCTGTCTCCAGAGTCTGTTTCATTCCTCCTGTTTCCTGTTAGAACAGGTTCCTGTTAGAACCTCCTGGTTCCTGTTTCCCTGTTGGAATTCCCACAGTGACCTTTCCACTGTCAATCCTCTGAGCAGACCTCCCTGCCAAGCATCTGGAAAAGCCATTATCACTTCTCTAGTAAATAATACACATTTCCCACCAGTCCATAATTACATATTTACGTTGCCTCTAATTACACATCTGCCTGATGGTTTGCAATTAGGAAATTAAATGTGTGCTTGGTGTTTCTATCAAACAGAACCTCACCAGCACTCAGCACAGACAACCTTAGGGAAAAGCATCTGGAATGCTCCAGCTCTGGGAATAAGCACTCAGCACTTGTTTGATTTCAGCAGCAGGGCAGCAACTGCCAGGAATGTGACCCATGGGGGGCTTTGAAGTTTGGGTTTGTTTAATGTTAGACTGGAGTTCTGTGTTTTGAAACTGCTCTTGGGCCGATTGGAGCTCTCCCTCTCCCTCTCCTCTCCCTCTCCCTCTCCCTCTCCCCTCCTCTCCTCACACACTTCCAGGTGTCCAAGCTTTTCTGGGAAAGCTTTCCCAGTGCCTCAGCACCCTCCCAGTCCCCTCTCCTCCTGGGCAGACTGGGGCTTGCTGACCCACCCAGCCACACCTCAGCAGGAAAATGGCTCAGCAGGACAGGGATTCACCTCTCTCCTGTGCCACCACACAGCACAGTGACCTACTTTGGTCTCAGGAGCAGAAAGTTTTAAAGAAAGCAGGAATTCAAAAGCTTTTCCTGTCAGAGGACAAGTGTGGATCTCAGTGCAGCTCAGCTGATATCCTCATCCCAGCAGAAAGCTCACTGGGATTTCACCTCCTTGAGAGACCTTTAGTATTTTTTGCAAGATATATGAAGCTCAGCCTGGTAATTATTTCATGTGTTGTGTGGTTCACAAGTCTTTCTCATGAAAAGCATTTGGAATTAGGACTTCCCAGCCCATAAACTGAAAATACAACATTTTATTTAAAGACAATTTTAGTTTCTTCCTGTGTGAGTCAAGGCAATGCTGAGTTGTCCTTTGAGAGTGACGTTAAAAGTCACTTGCTGAGGTGTTTGGTGGGGTGGGAGATAATTCCAGGGATTCAGGAATTATGGCCAGCTCACACAGCAACAGATCTTTAATGCTAGGCTTTCAGAAGCAGATAAATTTTTCTCCACCCACAAACAGCATCAGTGATGCACCAAAATCAATCAGGACTGAAGGTTCAGAGCTCTTAATATCTCTTAATTAGTCTTCCCTGTTCATTTACTCCTATTTGAAGTCTGGTTACTGATGGCCACAGAGAAATTTGCTTCAAGTGTCAGTGAGTGGTTTCTGGTGATCACAATTACTGAAGATAAATTCAGCTACACCTCAAATTAAAACTAAATTAGGCTTAGATTAGATTTATTTACCCTGACTGAGGGTTAAGCCTGGCAACTGCTGTTGCCTTTTTGGTTGAAGGCACCAAAAAGTTAGAAATTAAAAAAAAAAAAAACCAAAACACAGCACTCCCTTGTGGGAGAGGGAAAGAACAGGAAGTTTTCAGAAAGATTAAATCTAATCTTGCATTTCAGCAGCAGCAGGAGCATTTCAGAGAGATTTTCCTCTAAAAGCCATTAATGAAGCCGAGCCTCGCAGTGCTGCTCTGGTTTTAGACAGGGAAACTGGGCCAGGCAGTGCAGGTGGCTTTTTAAAGTCACCAGAGCCAAAAATGCCCCTCAGATCCCGTTTCCATCCCGTGCTTTGCCTGCTCGATTAAAGCCCAACTGCAAGGAAATCACCTCCCTTCTTCTATTGGTAATTTATCCCAAAGGCTTTTCATTTTATTCTTTCCCTGCAGCAGCTCCAACACTCTGTAGGAGCAGCTGTAAAACTCTGGTTTATTCTTTATTTCTCTGCAGCCCAGGCTCCACTGTGTGCAATGCCTTCCACTCTCCCAGGCTCCTCACATGAACCTCATCCCTGAATTTCCATCCAGCTGAAACTCCCAACCCCACCTTAGCAGCTTCCAAACACCTCTAGCTCCTAAATCACCTTAAATCCTGGATCCCACAGGAGCTGCTGGCCCTTTCCCTCAGGAGTTTTCCCCCATGGAAAGGCACTCACCCTGTTGTGGAACTTGGCACTGCGATAATATTTGGGTGACAAGTTGAACACGGTGTAGTGGTCGGGGTGTCTGGAGTCCAGGAATGTCCTGACATCCTCAATGTGGTTCCTGAATCCCAGCTCCACGCCTTCAGCAGGAAAAGACATCACTGGCAAAGCAAGGAGAGGCCAGGATGGAGTGGGGGAAGGTGTAGGAAAGCATCCCCCACACCCCCAGCAGGTGTTTCCAAATAGGGAAAGAGTTTCAGTTTACCTCTAGACATTGCAGGAAGTTTACCTAGAAACTTCCATACCCTTCTGACAATAACTGGCTCAGGGCCAAGAGATAAGCACCTATTGGACCTTGTCACCATTCTTCAAACCCTGTATCTCCCTCTATTGGCTGCAAGCCAGGTTATCCCTCCTAAAACATTCAGTATTTAGGGAGCAGCAAAAAAGGAAGTAAAGTGCTTTTTGGAGTTGTCTTAGCAAGGTGTCAGAGGTTTTCTCAGGCGCCTGTGCGTGGCTTTATTGTTTGTTTTCTGTTTGTTATTTTGATATTTTTACTTATTAAACCTTTTGATTTACAGAACACTTCCGAGGAGCACTTTCAAATTAATTTTAGCCCCTTCTCTGAAGAGGCTGCACCCTCAGAGATTGATACATTAGCACATTGCTTATTAGACTCTGGCCACGTGTTACTCAGTATCAAGGGGGGGTTATGGAATTCTGGGGTTTGGGATCGTGGTAGTTTGTGTGGTTTGGTAAAGGTGAAAACTTCAGTCTCACTGATGAAAGAATATTTTATGGGTAGTAAACTGACTTTCAGTCAGTTTTTTTTACAGGTTTTGTCTCTTTATATTGTTAGTGAGAAAGTGAACTATTTGTGGAGAGGGAGAAGTGTTTTGAAGGCTTCATTTTGATTCTCATTCTTCTTCTAGTGTGTGTTAATAAACCCATTTTTATACCTTTTAAGTTTGAGCCTGCTTTGCTTTTCTCCTAATCCTGCTTTGCTTTATCTCCTAATCCTATCTCACAGCAGATAAAAAGTGAATGATTCTGGTAGACACTCAGACCACTGCATTAACTTTGAGAAACAGAAACTGGCAAACATGAAACCACTACCTGAATATTACAGGTTGTATTTCTCCACGGAGCAGTGCTCACCTATGATCCTTGAGGTAATGTAGGAAATATCCAGCTCTCCCTTGGTGTAACTGAGAGACAAAACAGGAGACAGAATTTAGGCACTTCAGCAGCACATTTAGGAGTGTTTGCTCAGAAAAATCTACTTATCATGCAGAGAAAAATCATCTTAAAATGAATTCTTAAGATGCAGACAGTGACCCAGCCTCCCCCTCTCCACATGCAATTAACTGGATGCAAAACCTGCAAGAAACTCCCTTTTCCCTTTTGTCATTAATTTTAAGTGCCAGTTTCCAGGAGAAATCTCCAGCAGTTTGCACTTTGCAGATCCCTCAAACCCTCTGGGGTCTTGCATTAAATTTCCTTAATTTCTTGTAGCCCCCTATCCCTTGGAGCTGGGGACAGGGGACAACACCAGCAGAGTCCCCAAAGCAAAGTCACCTCAGCCTTTCTTCCATTCCAAGGTGGATTTAGGGCTGGGAACATCAGCCAGCACAGCAAAGAGAGGCATCAACACCACCAACAAAAGAAATATCCAAGTGGTGGTTCACTAGAAGGATCCCACAGGGAATCCTGCAGGAATTGCTCCATTTTCATTGGCATTTTCCAGATTTTGGGATGTTGATGCTCACTATGAAGCTGCCTTGAGGCCAAACCCCAGTTATGAGACAGAACCAAAGGAATCATTTGGGATTTTCCCCTCCCTCCTCAATCCCTGGGAGCTGTGCTGTGCCCAGTGGGACCAGCACTCTGCAGCTCCTGGTTTTTCCTGCTTCAGGTGTATCATACCTGGCAACAGACTGCATGACCTTAGAGGAGGTGTCTTTCAGGGTGTCCTTCAGGTTGTCCTTCAGGTTGCTGAAGAGCCTCCCTGCTCCTCCTTTCACCATGTCCAGCAGGCCTCCCCCATAGCTGGACTCCATGTCTGGTGATGAGGCACCTTCAACACAACAAACCCAAAGCCAACATCACTGCTTTGGAACAAACCCCCAAAAATTCCTCTGCTCTGCCCACACCAAACACATTCCCATGAGCTGCTGCGTGTCAGGCATTGAGGAAAAGTGGTTTTCCTCCTCAAAGCCATGGTTTTCCAGGGATGAGGGATGGCTTGTTCCTGCCAGCTGGGCTCAGAACTCTCAGTGCTGCGTGTAGGTTGAATGTTCAGCCTCAGCACAATGAGGACAACACAAGACCTAAACTGGGGGTTGGAACTGGGAGATTTGAACATCAGCCAGGTGTGTCCAGGTGGGCCAAGAGGCACCTGGGCTGTGGCAGGAATTGTGTGGCAGCAGGAGCAGGGAAGGGATTCTCCCCCTGTGCTGGGCTCTGGTGAGGCCACACCTGGAGGGCTCTGTCCAGTCCTCAGGACAAGGACATTGAGGGGCTGGAGGGTGTCCAGGGAAGGGAGAAGGGCTGGGGAAGGGTCTGGAGCCCCAGGAGAGGCTGAGGGAGCTGGGGAAGGGAATGGAGCCCCAGGAGAGGCTGAGGGAGCTGGGGAAGGGTCTGGAGCCCCAGGGGAGGCTGAGGGAGCTGGGGAAGGGTCTGGAGCCCCAGGAGGGGCTGAGGGAGATGGGGAAGGGTCTGGAGCCCCAGGAGAGGCTGAGGGAGATGGGGAAGGGGCTCATCCTGGAGAAAAGGAGGCTCAGGGGGGACCTTGTGGCTCTGCACAGCTCCCTGACAGGAGGGGACAGCCGGGGGGGGATTTGGGATCTGCTCCCAGGGAACAGGGACAGGAGGAGAGGGAACAGCCTCAGGCTGGGCCAGGGGAGGCTCAGGGTGGAATCAGCAGGAATTTTCCCATGGAAAGGGTGGGCAGGCACTGGAACTGCCCAGGGAGAGATGGAATTCTCACCTCTGGAGGTGTCCAGGCCTTCCTGAGTGACAAGGTGAGGATTGGGCACAGCTCAGTGGTCTGGGAGGGCTTTTCCAACCTAATTAATTCTGGGATTCCATGATCTTTAATTCCCTTCCAACCAAAGCCATTCTATGGTTCTAAACTCCCTCACCTCCAACCCAACCCAGCTGATTTTTTTATCACCAACAACCTCAGGAGTGAATAAAAGCCTCTCTCCTACTCCCTGGGACATCCTTCAGGACAATTGTCCCAGCTGCCACTTGACTGAAGGTTGTCCCACCCAAATTGTTCAACAATTCCATGATAAAATGAAAATTTAACTGCAAATGCACCCCCACCCATGGTGAGCTATCCATAAATCTTTAAACTGGAGATCCCTCTGGGAAAGTGATGCTACTCTGATCCACAAGCACCTGATCCAGGCCCTAGACTGGTAAAATTAGAGCCCACCTCTCCTCTACACTCTGCCAGCTTCAGAACAGAAGATGCCTCCTCGAGGCACAGGAATATTTCTTTTGCCAAGCTTCCTGTGAGTATGATTTAAAAAAAAAAAAAAGAAAGAAAAGAAAGGAAAAAAAAAAATGAAAGAAGTTTGTTGGCTTCCAAGCATGGAATCAGTGTTTGATCTCCCCTCAAAAAGTTTGTTTTCATGTTATTCTGTGCTGGAAGAGCCAAGGGTGGAAGGAGGAGATGTTCAAAAGGGAGTTTTAGTTCTGCAGGTCAGCTTTTAAAGGAAAAGGAGGCAGAAAATTGGTAGCTTGGAACAGGGAAAAGGGGACAAAGGATCAGAGGTTCAACAGCACTGGGCAAATTCCTACAGCTGGAAATGCTGTAGGAGAGCAACAGAAGGGCTCTGAGAGTGTGGAAAACTTAAAATCTTTAGAAATCAATCTGAAGATTCAAAAAATGGAGAGAAGAGGAGAAACAGAGGGAAGGAGACTTTCCCTGCAGGAATCAATCCCAAGTTTCCTGTGTCCCCCAAAGCAGAGAAGCAGGGAGGATGGCTGAGGAAGGAATGGCTCCCACTGCCAGAGGGCAGGGCTGGATGGGATTTGGGGAAGGAATTGATCCCTGGGAGGGTGGGGAGGGGCTGAAATAGAATTCCCAGAGAAGCTGTGGCTGCCCCTGGATCCCTGGATATGTCCAAGGCCAGGTTGGACCATTCTGTGCTCAGAATAAACCTCAGAATCAATCAAAAAATCTGCTTTAAACACATCCAGGGATGGCGACTCCACCACCTCCTGGGCAGACAATTCCAGTACTTTATTGAAGGGAGGGAGTCTTTATTTTATTGATTTATTACTACATATATTTTATGAATTGCAATAGAAATAGAAATAGAAATAGAAATAGAAATAGAAATAGAAATAGAAATAGAAATAGAAATAGAAATAGAAATATATAGATATAAATATAGATATAAATAAAGATATAGATAAATAATAGATCTATATCTAAATACATATTCTACATATAATATGTATTAAAATATGTATGAAATATATGATATAAAACAAATTTTATTTTATTAATTTAATTTTATTAATTTATTCGTTATTATTTTACTAATATTTTATTCCTATTTCATTATTTATTGTTATTTTTTATTTTATTTTATTTATTTATTTATTTAATTTTATTTATTTTATTATATTCTTTGTTCTTTATTTATTACTTTTATTCTTTCTGTAAAAAAAAAAATTCCCTGATATCCAAGCTATATTTCCCTTGGCACAGCTTGAGGCTGTGTCCTCTTGTCCTGCCTGGAGAAAGAGACCAACCCCCACCTGAGCACAGCCACCTTTCAGGGAGTTGTGGAGAGTGATAAAGAAATCCTAAATACAGCCACAAGCTGCTGAACCTCCTTACAAAAGTGAAATATCTCAGGTAGGAACATCCCTGCCGTGGTCTGCTCTCAGCAGTGAGATTTTGGCTGGAGCTGACAACACCAGCCTGGTGTTGAGCAGGATGGGAGCTGGAGAGTGTGGAAAGCTTAATTAAAGCCCTCAAGTGCTAATTTTACAGAGGATCAGGAGAAGGATGTGCAGGAGAAGTTCTCCTCCCAAGGCACAGAGAGCTTAGGAAGAGAAGAGTGAACCAGGGGAGCTCAGAGGGATGTGCTCAGTGCAGGAGCAGCTGAGGGTGGCAAAACCATCAATGTCTGCATGAGCCAGGCCAGGAAACTCATTCCTACACAGGGAAAGGGGAAGAAACCATAAATCTGGAAGGGAAAATACCCTTCTTGCAAACCCCTGCACAGGGTTTGTGCCTATTCCCAAAAACAAAGATATTTAGACCAACCCTACTTTAAATTTCGGGGTTTGGAGGCGGCAATGGGTGCATGGAACAGGTATGACCTGGAGTGATGGGGACACTTCAGCACCTGCAGCCAGAGGGTCACACCCTGCCACCAGCTGAGGGAGGTGCTCACTGCTGGAACCAGCCAGGAATTCCAAATTTGGAACATTTCCCTGCAAAATCTGCACAGTTGGAGGCCTGGTCTGCCTGGGGAGGTCCCTGAGCAGCTCCCCCAGACAAAGCCACAAACCCTCCCAACCACAGGGCCTGAATTCCAGCTCTCCAGAGAGCCCAGGGGGAAAGCAGCTGACATTTAAAAGGCATTTAAGACTCTGCCAGTGGGAATATTTACGCTGATGAAGCAATTCTGAGCCTGAGAGAGGGGAGGTGAAAGGAAGACGCCTGAAAAAAATCGAGGCTGGGCAGAGAAGTGCTGCCTTTCCCAGGTTACTCAGCAGGAGTGAACAGATCCTTTTTTTTTTTTTTTTTTTGCCTGGAAAGGGCAGGCAAAAAGCAGACATGAAGCCATAGGAGAGGAAGCAGGTTTCCCTCAGTCTGCCCATATTTTGTGTAAAAGTATCTTCAATGTCAAATGAGTTGTTTTTGGGGGCTTTTTTTTTGCTCAGGGAGCTGCTGCATGTGTTTTTGTTAGGGGTGGAGGGAGGAAGGATCTAAATACTCCCTCTTCCTCGTCATGGAATCACAGAATGGTTTGGGATCTGAAAAACCATCTCATTCCATGTACAAAAGCATTAAAGCTTCATCTCCCACCTTCCCCCCCAAAAAAGAGGTTTGGGAGTATTAAATCCCCTCTGAATTCCTTTCCAATGGAACCACAAGAGCCTGGCACGACAATGGGGAAAAAAAATTTGTTCCTTCCTGTGTTTGTGTCCCAAATTCCCCGTTTCTAGATGGTTTCATCTGCTTGTTGCAGCCTTCTTCCTCCCCACAAAGCCTTTTTTTGGGAGGAAAAAGGGGTTTTTTCTTGTTTTATCCCCTAAGATAGAGGTGGAGGCTGCCCTGTGCCTGGGCAGGAACAGCCCTTTTAAAGTTCCCTGCACTGAAAGGAGCCGAGCTGTTGTTGTGGCTTCAGCAACAAAGCCTGGATTGTTTTGAAAGAACACTCAGCAAAATAAAAAAAATAAAAAATAATAAAAAAAAAGCTGCTTTTTGTGCCTCTCCTCCCCCCACAACAACCAGCGGAGGAGCAGCAGAGCTCACGTTCCTCCCACACCCAGCAAAGCCTGCCTCATGTGGGACGTGCTTTCCCACCAGGCTCCAGCCGGGAAAGCCAGGCTGCTACAACTCCAGGATCATCACTCTGATGGGCTGGAAGTGTCTGGAGGGGAGGAGGAGCAGCCCTGGAGCAGAAATTCCTGCAACGGCAGGGCTGGAGCATCCTTTGAAGGGTTTCTCGTGGATGGAGGGGTGTTGGGTGCAGACCTAGCCAGGCAGAACAGAATATCTGATACATTTCTGTGTGAGGCCAGAGTGTTTTTAGCCCCACGAAAGGTCCATCACACTCTGAGGGCTGCCAGCAGCCTCCCAGAAATGGTTTATGAAAAATTAGCAAAATGGCTTGGTCGGAGGTGTTTGGAAAAGCAAAAAGGTTTTAATTAAAGAGAAAATAACAAACTATACAGAACAAAAGAGTAAAAGCTGTGCACGGTGCAGGGAGGTCCCTTGCACCTGCTAAGACACCCCGAAAATGCCCCGAGAATCTCTGTGCTCTCTCTTAAATATTTAATGATCCAGGAGGGGTTTTTGGGTTGCTGCCCAATAGAAAACAGCTCCATTTCTGGAGGAGCAGCTCAAGGATCCAACTGGTGCCTTTGTCCTGGCACTGGGGCAATTATGGTGAGGAGAGCATGGAAGTTTGTGGTTCTTCTTCCTTAAAAGTTCAAGGGGTGAAGCTTAAACTCTTTTCCTCATATGGGAGCACCTGTTAAAGTGTGGGGGTGCACTGCACCAAGAATCCACACCCCTGGGTGCCCTCAGCATTCCCAGCTCCTGCTGTTGCCCACAGTCCATCTTGCAGAGGATTGCAAAGAGGAATTTAAAGTGCACTGTACAGGGGAAGGGTGGCAGGAGCTCCTAAAAGCAAATCTCCTGTGCCCTCAGTGATAATCAACAGTGGAGAGGGGTGAGGGCTTCATCTGCCAGCTGGGCTTAGATGGAACCTGGGATGGTGGAACGTCCCTACCCACGGCAGGTCTTGGATGGAGTGGGCTTTAAAATCCCTCCCAACCCACATCATCTGTGATTGTCTGGTCCTAATGATGTTTTAAGGGCACAAAGTCACATCCTGAAAGCCAAACCTCCCTTCCAGCACACACCTCTCACTTGCAGAGCTGAGCTTTACTGCATTTAAGCCAAGACTAAAGCATAGATGCTGTAATGGACACTTGAATCAGACATAGCCCAAGTGTCAGAATTACATCAACTCTTTACTAGTCACTGGGTGATGGCTTGGGAGAGAAATCACCACCAGCAGAGGCAACTAAAACAGAGCTAAAGGGGCATTCACAGGGAAAACCTGCAGAAATTACTTGGGCAGTTCCTCAGACTCATACAGACCCTAAACACTGAGTATTTTTTTACCTCATTTTTTGCTCCCAGTCCCATCTGTCCCCTCCTCCTCCTCCACTGTCCCAGATTCCTGGTGGAGTGAGTTTCCCTACGAGGCTGAGCACAGATACCTTAAAGTGTTATTCCAGAAAAATAAGCAGGGAAACATGTGCAGAGCAGAGCTGCAGGACCACAGCAGCAGAAGAGGCTCTGATCATTTGATAAAACCAGAGCTGAGAGCTCCCCCAAGCCCAGATTTCCCTCATCCTGACACTTCCACTATCCCAGGCTGCTCCAAACTCCATCCTTGGACACTTCCAGGGATCCAGAAGCAGCCACAGCTTCTCTGGAAATTCTATTCCAGGGCCTCCCCACCCTCACAGAGAGGAATTCCTTCCCAATATCCCAGCTAAGCTTTCCCTCTGGGATATTCCAGATATTCCTCCTTCTCCTGTCACTCCAGGTCCTCATCCAAAGGGTAAAACCAGAATATTTCTCTCCTAAGCAGAAGAGGCATAAAAGCATCCCCAGCATCAAGATACCTTCAATAATTTATTCAGCTGAGCAAGGAGTTGAATATTTTTTAATATTTTTTTTGCCTGGAAGAGATGGAAAATGCCTCAAAACATGGGGAGCTTTAGGTTGGATATTGGGAAAATTTCTCCCCCAAAAGTGTTGTCCAGCCCTGGCAGAGGACATCCCTGGAAGGATTTAAAGATGTGGCACTCGGGGACATGAGGAATGCTTGGACTGGATGGTCTGAGAGGGCTTTTCCAACCTGAGAAATTCCATAATTCTCTGCTTCTGTTGGGCAGCAGAGGGTCCCCGACCTCCTGTGGGAAGCACTCGGAGCCCCTGGCAGCAAATTTTGGGGGAGAGCAGCTCAAGAACCTCTTTTTGTGCTTTGCTGGGATAAAATTCCAGAATTAACATTGCATGAGCCCCTTTTTATCCAAAGGTTTGAGGCTGCTTAGGTGCAAACTTCATTGAAAACTGAAGAATTAAGGTAGTTCTGCTTTTGCTTGAGAAATGGAAACTGAGGAATGCCTCTTGCACCAAAAATGTAGAGGATTTCCACAAAGAGAGGGGGGTTTACTCCGTTTTTTTAGCAGAATAGTAATGTTGAGAGAGGAGGGGAGGAATTACCACCCAGTACCAGCCAGATTTGTTTAATTTGTTCAAAATTTCCCCTCATGAAACTCCTCCTGCAGCGAGCAGGACGCAGGCCGGGCCAGGCCCGACACCGAGCCACCAGCGTGAAATCCCTCTTTGAAGCTGCTCGACATTTGCTCTGCTTCTCCTCCCTGTCAAAACAACTAAAAAAAGACAAGACTCCTGCCAGCAGCGAATCATTCAAGTGTCCAAAAACACACCAAGCAAACAAAGGAGTCATTAAACCCAACCTCCCCACAACACAAGGCCACATTGTCAGGCCAGGCCTTTGTCCCCCTGCCAGTGACATGGAGATGTCTCTCTTCTGACTCAGTGAAAAGGAACCACCCGAGCACAAGACATCGTGCTTGCAAGTGTGAAACAGCTCAAGAAATCTCGATTTCACCACTTGCAGCTCCTTTCAGAAGCTTTTGCTTCGTGGTTGCTCCTCCTGAGGAAGCACAGAGCACTAGCTGATCTATGCCTCAACTATTGAAATGCTCTTTTCTATCTTACCTAGATTATAAACACCACAGAACAGCACAGAAAGGGGTTTTTTTGCCTTTCATAACAACTATCCTTGCTGCTGCTTTTGCATCTTACTTCCTAGAATCTCTTCTTTCAGTGCTCAGCCAGCTGCTAAAATAGCAGAATTGAATGGCACAGCAAAAACCCAAAAAAATTGGCTTCTTCACTGCCTGGTTCTCATCTTGTGAGCACTTGCAGTGACTTAAAAAGGAAGAGACAGAAGCAGCTCTGAGTAGCTGCTCTTCCTGGAATCTGGGTTTTGAACTTGAGGTGTTTTGTGGCCTGTGAGGTTCAGCTCAGGTCTCTCTTTGAACCTTCCTTCATCCATTCCTGAACCTCCTTCCATCCATTCCTGAACCTCCATCCCAAATCCAGGACATCTGCAGGAGGAACTGGCCATTAACAGGAGCTGGAGTTGTGTGATCCTGCATCACTCCACAGAATTTCCCAGCACACACATCTCCCATTCCTGTGCTTGGCATGGTCCAGAGGAGACCCTGGAGCTGCTCCAGAGTTCTGGAGCCAGGCTGGGAGAGCTGGGGGTGCTCCCCTGGAGAGGAGAAGCTCCAGGGAGAGCTCAGAGCCCCTGGCAGGGCCTGAAGGGGCTCCAGGAGAGCTGGAGAGGGACTGGGGACAAGGGATGGAGGGACAGGACACAGGGAGTGGCTTCAAACTGAAAATGTGGAAATTTAGATGGGATATTGGGAAGGAATTCCTGGCTGCGAGGGTGGGGAGGCCCTAAATAGAATTCCCAGAGAAGCTGTGGCTGCCCCTGGCAGTGTCCAAGGCCAGGCTGGAGCAGCCTGGGACAGTGGAAGGTGTCCCTGCCCATGGCAGGCGTGGCACTGGAGGGGATTTAAGGTCCCTTCCAACCCCAACAATTCCAGGATTCTCTTCAGGTTTAAGAGAGCCCCTTGCAGCCCCTCTGTGCCAGCTCCCTGCCAACCATGAGGAACTCCTGCCTTCCAGCAGCAACACTGAGCTTCTGCTTTCTGGCTTTTGCTTCTTTTCCCTTTTCACACTGAGCAACACCAGTCAAAAACAAAAAAAAATATTAAGCCAATAATCAGAAGCACTTGGGAGTTGGAGCCAAGCTGCAACCACTGATTATTTCCCTTGCAAGAAGGTGTTTATGAGGCTGCAAATCTGCATTAAGAGAGGATGCTTGAAGATCTAGTACTTTGTATTAGTTTAAGGAAATTAATAGAAAAACCAGACAGGAGGCCAGTTCCTCAGCTCCTGGGAGCTGGTGACAGCAAACACAGCCCTGTGAGTGAAACAGCAGCAATCTGCCCCAGAATTGCCAGTGCTCTGCCTTCAGCACAAATCCTCACCCATCCAACATGTGGAACTGCTCACCAGTGACCCCCACACAAATATTCCACAGAGCAAAGGGCATTTTCCTATGCCCAGGTGCAGAATAAATCCAACATGAGGGGAAAGACGAGAAAGGTTGGATTGTTCAGCCTTTTAGAGCTGAACATTTCATTGGGAATGGTCTTTCCCTGCACCCAGAGATGTGGAGCAGGAGCAGGGCAGTGCCTGTCCCAGCCCCCCAGGCATGGGGACAGTTTTGGGCCCCTAAGGACAAGGACATTGAGGGGCTGGAGGGTGTCCAGGGAAGGGAAAAGGGCTGGGGAAGGGTTTGGAGAGGCTGAGGGAGTTGGGGAAGGGAATGGAGCCCCAGGAGAGGCTGAGGGAGCTGGGGAAGGGTCTGGAGCCCCAGGAGAGGCTGAGGGAGCTGGGGAAGGGTCTGGAGCCCTGGGAGGGGCTGAGGGAGCTGGGGAAGGGTCTGGAGCCCCAGGAGAGGCTGAGGGAGCTGGGGAAGGGGCTCAGCCTGGAGAAAAGGAGGCTCAGGGGGGACCTTGTGGCTCTGCACAAGTCCCTGACAGGAGGGGACAGCCAGGGGGGATTTGGGATCTGCTCCCAGGGAACAGGGACAGGAGGAGAGGGAATGGCCTCAGGCTGCACAGGAAGGGTTTAGATTGGATATTTGGGGAAAAATTCTTCCCAAAAAGGGTTTTCCAGCCCTGGCACAGCTGCCCAGGGCAGTGCTGAGTCCCCATGCCTGGAGGGATTTCAAATCCCTGTGGATGTGGCCCTTGGGGACACGGGGCGGTGCTGGCCTTGGCAATGCTGGGAAAGGACTCAATGACCTGAGAGGACTTTGCCAGCATTAAAGATTCCATGATTCTCTGTTCCCACTCTGTTCACCCTGCCAGACAGACAAACCAGTGCCCCAGTGTCCCCCATCAATGATGGCACTGGGTTGTCCATCCAGCCTGTCCCCTCCTCAACTGCAAACAGCAGCTGCTCTGCCCCACAGGAAACCATCATTTAAAATCAGGAAAATAAAAAGAAGGGAGGACATAACGAGCTTGGCACCTCAAGGATTTCACCTTCAGGGCCTCACACAGAATTTCACAGACAAGAAATTCCCCTGTCCCACCAGAACCCAGCAGCACATCCTTTTCCCTGAGATGGATTTTACCCCACCCCTCCTCCTTCCTGAGGAATTCAGATCTCTTTTTCCAACTGAATTATTCTCGACCACTGCCCACCTTGGGAGTTTCAACTTTGGCATCACTGGGAAGAGTCTGAAATATTTGTAATATGAATATTTTCTCAATTTAAAAAAAAAAAATTCACAGGAGGTGGGTGGTGGTTTTTTCCCTTGCTCCTATTAAGCCAAAATCCCAAGCACCCTATTTTCCTGCCTGGCTTACACTGCTCCCTAATCCTTTTCCCAAATTATCCATCTGCAGCCTGAAAGATAAATCATGTCCCCCAATCCAAGAGCAACTTCAATTACCAAATCACTCGGAATCACAAGCACACCTGAGGGGTGGATTTGGTTCTTTAAGCTGCTGTAATTTCATAGTTGGCAAAGAAAAATGGCTTTGCAGTGAGCTGGGAGAAATTAGGAATTTATCAGCCTGAAGTGCTCAGATGAACAGGAGAGATACAAGTGTGGAGTTCAGGTCTGGAACAGAGCATCACGCTGAACGCAAAAATTTTTTTAAATTTTGTTTTGTAACAATCACCAAACAGTCCTTATTAAATGAAGAGGTTAATAAAAATATATATATCCTATAAATAGAATTCAAGGGTCGCACTAAAACCTGAGGTTTTTGCTGCTCAAGTGCCAGGTGTGTTGTTCAGAGCACCTGTAAAATTGAGGCAGTGAGAAAACTGAAAACTGAACTGAAAGGAGAAAACTCTGGCTGAGACAGATCCCTTCAAAATCAGCTCCCAAATCCCAGAGCCAGCCCTTGATCCAGCCCATGTGTTTGGGAAGAACATCCTGGAACCTGGTAGAGGCCATTAATACAATTCAATGCTCTGGGCTAAAATCAGAGTAGCTGCAGAGTGGAAATGGCTGAATATTGCAGAAAACCTGTAAATAAAGGCATTGTCTGGCTGTCCACGAGCAGTTTGGGTGTTTTTGGTGTTTTTTTTTTGCTCAGCAAAACCAAATTGAGCTGCACTCAAATGATAGCCCAGGATGAGGCTGGAGAGGAGCCCCAGCGTGTGCCCACATCTTCCTGGGTGCCACCACCACATCCCACTGCACCTCTGCCTCTGGTCCCTGCCCTTGCAGGAAATTCATCCAGATAAATGGCCCTGATGATAGATATTAACCTGCCTGCAGCATGTCACCATCCCAGCAGCTGCAAGGACCCAAATGGCTCTAACACAGCAGCCCACTGTGAGTAAGG
Source organism: Trochalopteron elliotii (assembly GCA_024734555.1). Classification (NCBI taxonomy): domain Eukaryota; kingdom Metazoa; phylum Chordata; class Aves; order Passeriformes; family Leiothrichidae; genus Trochalopteron; species Trochalopteron elliotii. The sequence continues at coordinate 355,710 of JANPWX010000245.1, forward strand.
AGCTGCTGGCACAGCCTGTGATTATGAGCAATTGCAGCAGAGATGTTGTAGCAGCAAATTCGGGGATGTTTCTGAAGTTCGGGAGTAAAAAAAAGAAAAAAATGAAAAGTTACAGAGAAACAAACACTGGCCTAAAAGAAAAAGGCTTGGAAGCAAATTCAGAGAGCAAAGGGGAAGAGGAAAACATGACTGAAGGTGTTCAAGGAGGTTGGACAGGGCTGGAGCAGCCTGGGACAGTGGGAGATGTCCCTGCCCATGGCAGGGGGTGCCACTGGATGATTTTTAAGGTCCCTCCAACACAAACCATTCCAGGATTTTATGACTCTTGTTAAATCAGAGAAAATGGGGCAGGGGGGAGAAGAAATCAAGGATAAGGCTCTCCCTGCCCAAGCCCAGACATGGCTCATTAGGGTTTGTTGTTTTTTTTTT
>JANPWX010000246.1:0-27426 GCA_024734555.1 Trochalopteron elliotii
CGCCGCCCCGTGAAGCCCCGGGCAGGGGAGATGTGAGGGCAGCGAGCCGGGGCGGCGGGGCCCCGCCACTGCGCGATAGCTTGGCCTCGGCGCATCTCCCTTTCCCCCTCCCAGGCCCTGCGCCTCGGCATTCCCGGGGGATGACCGTGCCCTTCCGCGAACCCCCCAGCCACTCTGCCCACGGCATCACCCTTCCGGTTTGCTCCTTTTGTATATCCCTGGCGGCTATCAGGGTTTGTTTGGGTTAAGGCAGTCCTGAGGAGTACCCGGTGTTATTTTTATTGGGTCAGATGACCCTGTCGCTGTTCCTTTTTTTGTCTCATTGCGGGGGGTATTTCTTTTAAGCTGCGGAGTTTGTGGAGTCTTTATTTTTTATTTGTTGCCATACATCGCTTTAGTGTAAAAAGCACGGCCGCATAACCCCCGGATGCGCTTACATTTGCGGGTTGTGGAGGGAGTAGAGGATATACCATGTGTTGTGCGAGTGAACTTACGCGGCAGAAGAGGGAAAAAAAAGCCTTGATACTGGTTTTATTGAAAAACGAGGGTGTGGACGTGATTCTTGAAAAACCAAGTTAGGCATTCGTTCTTATGTGAAGTCTCTGATTTGAAGCTACTAATGTCAGCAGAGTGGACTTGGGAAAGTGGTGTAGCAGGAAGAGCTGCATCCACCCTTGTCATGGAAAAATAAGATGGGAAAAAATTCCAGTAGTTTCCTGTAGGACAGCTTCCTGGTTTTGGAATCAGCCTTACATAAATAGAATTAGAAGTATCTGATTAGTGGCAAAACATCACAGTTTCTGTGCCAGTTCAGACAGTGTTCATCTGGTGACTCTTTGTAATTTTGTATGGCTTTTTCTGTAAGTTATTTTTCTGAAAATAATTCTGTGAATATTTTCTCCACCCCCTTTAGTCCATGGTTGGCAATTGTGACATGAGATGTCCAACAGAGCATGTAGCCCGTGGCTTGCTCCTTGCTGTACAGCTTTACTCAGGAGCACTTGTTTGAGTGAAGTCTTAAGGTCTGGGAAATGATTGCATGCTCCTCTCTGTGGCTCTTTGTCCAGAGATATTGCTGAAGCTCTCCTATCACAGGACTAAGTATATTCATGTGATGGTGGTCAGCTGTGTGTGTGCACATGTGTGATAATGCAGGGGAGGTAACTGAGGTCATCTGTGTGCCGTCCTCAGCTGCTGCTGCGCTTCCTCTGCACTGCTCTGAATGGGTGGACACCACTAGCTAAATCTGCTGCATTCTGCAACAACAAATCAAGATGCTTATTACAGAAAGAAGCTCACAGTAGATAAAATAACTAGCTTTAACTTCTCTCCTCAATTTTTATGAATGTTTCTGGTTTTCTTACTGGTTGTATTTTCTTGTGAAACGTACTCTTGAAGGGAACAAGCTTCATGGGAATTCTGATATCTTTAAGAATGGTCACATGTCAGGCTAGATTGTGGGATAGGAGGGGTTTTTTGTTTGGGGTTTTCATGTTTTTGATGCTTGTTTAAAATCTGCCCTAATTTTACAGTTTAAATTTCTTAGCCTGTGAAGAGAAAGCCCTGAGCAACATGTGTAACTCTGAAGCTGACATCGTTTTGGGGGAAAAGGGTTTGAACAAGGTGACCTGCAGAAGTACCTTTCAACATTAATTATTTCATGATTGTGTTGTTATTAAAGGTCAGGGGGAGCAGACAGGTGTGCAGGGAACCAAAACCAAACAAAACCCCACTGATATTGTAGCATGCAGTTAGATAGCTCACCTGTGAAATTCAGCTACAGAATGCTTATAAGTAATGTGGTAGTCCAGGGAAAACTGACTTTGATCCATAATGTGAAATCTCATATTTACAATAGTTTAGTTTGTTCCCTATGCTTATACTCAATTTTTGCTGTAATTTATTGTATGCTTATTGTATTGTGTAATAAAGTTTGTGCAGCCAGTGAATTTGCTGGAGTTTCCCTGGAGTTTGTGAAGGAAACCATACTCCCTAAAGAAAGTATTTTGTGTCTAATGTTTGGGTCAAAAAAAAGCAGTACCTCTTGCTTAAATAACGAGTTAAACTATGTAAGAACTAGATCGGTGCCACATCTTAACTTGCCCGTGTTTGTTCTGCTGGTGGACGAAGTGTGGCTCTCAGCTGGCAAGTGCTGCAGCTGGTACAGGGTCTGTGTGTCTGCCCTGCTTCAGCAGCCATCCTGGCTTCAGCACTTCTAATGGTAACCTTTGCTAACCTGGCTTGTTGTGGCTGATGGAGATCAGGGACCCCTCTGGCCTGTGGTGGGTTTAAGATCCCCTGTGAAGAAGCAGTAACCTACTGAGGAGGGTTACCCACATGCTCGGGCTGGCACAGCTCCAGCTCTCTGCTTTTTGTCACACACAGGCTGCGGTGTGCAACCAGCAGTGACTGTCAGGGGGAAGCTGAACTGTACCTGGGTTACTTGCTGCCAAAGTTTTTACCTTTTTTTTTTTTTTTTACCCTCAGTGGTGTTTTTAGCTGCTTTTAGCACTCTACACTTGTACCTGTACATTAGTAAGATTAAGTAACCTGCTGCAAAACAGCAGAATTATATCAGTAGAATTTTATGGATAAAACTGCGAAGGTACAGTTAATTAGATTATTACTCTTGTGTATACAGACCTGTGTGTGTTTTTACTCTTCAGTCATCAGATTTTAATTCAAGAGATTACTGCATTACTTGCCAGAATCTTAAATCAGTGAAGGATTTATGTTCTGTAAAACCAAACTCTTTAAAATTCCAGTTCTCTGAGACTGGAAGATGCCTTGTGCTGTCTGAGTCCCGTGTATCTGATTATGCTGCGCTGCAGATTTTGTAAGGAAATATGTTCCTGAAAATCGTGGTCTAAGAACTGCCTTTCTGTATCAATATTTAGATTTTTTTTTTTTCACTTTGCTAGGCCTTCTCTAAAAGGCTGCTTATATTTGTTTAACTTAAATTACTTTTGTTCAACTTGGTAGTAAGCCAGGCTGGATTAAGCTTAGTATTTGAATGCCTTTGTCAGAAGTTAAAGTGGAAACTTGAAAAATATAAACCACCAAAAAACTAAAGCCAAACCCTCTGCTATTGTCATATTAGCTCTCATAAACAGTTATTTCATTCCAAATATGTTGAAGTTGCTGTTTATAATTTAGCAGTAACTTTGTGGTGTGAGAACTACCCCATTTAGTGTGGTAATGTGTTTCCTTTGAAGTATTAGCTGGACAGTGTGTCAACATGACTCTTAATTGGACTTAATATTAAGATTTTTTCAGAGTGCTTTTCACATGTTCATAGGAATTTAAAAAATCCCAAACCCAACAAAATAAATTCACAAATACACACCCACACCCTCTTAACAAAATCGAATCCTTTGTAGTAGATGACAAAGGAAAAAAACAGGGAATCACAAAATGCGTTGGGACGGAACATAATGATCACCTAGTTCCAGCTGCCCTGCCATGGACAGGGAAGCCATGCTCTACATTAGTTTGCTCAGAGCCCCATCAAACCTGGCCTTGAATGTTTCCGGGGATGGGGCATCCACAGATTCTCTGGGCAACCTGTTCTAGGGCCTCACCACCCTCACAGTAAAGAATTTCTTAATTCTAATGTAAACCTTCTCTCTTTCAGTTTGAAGCCATTCCCCCTTGTCCTGTCACTACACACCCTTGTAAAAAGTCCCTCTCCACCTTTCTTGTAGGCTCCCTTCAGGTACTGGCAGGCTGCAGTTAGGTCACCCTAAGCCTTCTCTTTTCCAAGCTGAATGATCCCAGTTCTCTCAGCCTTTCCCCACAGGAGAGGTGTTCCATCCCTCTGATCATCTTGGTGGCCTCCTCTGGACTCTCTCCACCAGGTCCATGTCCTTCCTGTGCTGGGACCCAGAGCTGGGTGTAGCACTGCAGGTGGGGTCTCACAGGAGCAGAGCAGAGGGGCAGAATCCCCTCTGTCCTCTGCTGCCCACGCTGCTTTGGATGCAGCCCAGGACACGTTTGGCTCTCTGGGCTGTGAGTGCACACTGCTGGGTCATGTCCAGCCTTTCATCCAGGAGAACCCTCAAGTTCTTGGCAGGGCTGCTCTTGATCAGTTCATCCTCCAGAATATTTTATGTGGGACAAGCTCAACAATGATTTACTGGAAGGATGTGTGAGAATCTCACTTTTGTTGTGTGGGGGATTTTACTTCTTTGTTTGGGTTTTTTGTTTTGTTTTTCCTCTTTATCTGAAGGAAGCTTCCATGGATATGCAGATGTGCAAGTTTGTAAGGGCTGGCTTACTAGTAATACTGTTGAAGAAGTGTGCTGATTTCTGTAGAGTACCTGCATGTATCAACTACCTCATCTTGTGACTGTAGTTCAGTGAATACTCCAAATGGTCATTTTACATAACACTTCAATAGGCATTTTGGCATTATAGATAAACTGGCGTAACACTGGGGGCTTTTTTCCAAAAAGAAGTGGTCTTAATTCTGCTTCTACTTGCGTTTCCTGTATCGTGTGTAACGATTTCTAGGTGCAGGGTGAATAAAGTCAGAAGATGAGTTTACAGCTATACAGCCATGGAGGCAAATGCAGAGTGGAACAAAGCCAGCAGTGGGGCTGCCTCTCATGAAATACTGTAATTGTACCATAGAGGATGTACTGCCTCCAGGGGTTCGGAAAGAAGCGTTTGCCCTTGCTGTGCTGTGTTAGGGTGATCTTTCTGTGCCAGCTGGAATGGACCTGGCTGAACCTAATCCAGTCAGTGGGGAAGTCTTCAATCAGGTGAGCTTCCTGGTCCTGGTTCATGGTGCAGCTTCAGCTCTGGTGCAGGGAATCTGGGGTTTTTTTCTCATTTTTTCCTTTTGCAGACTTCAGGTGGAGATGCAGGCTATGGCTGACAGTACACAGAGCAGGTTGACCTGATTTAGTGGTTGTCTGCTTACCTAGCTCTGGCATGTAGCCAGTGCTTCTGTGAGTAGACTCCACTTGCAGACAGCCCTCTTGCCTTTCCTCTTTTCCTAGTTGGTTGTGGGGACTGGTGAGCTAAGTCAGCACACCTGTAGATGATGGGGCAGGTTCTAGCAATACCAGATAAAAGAAGCAGGAGCCAAAGCCTAAAAGTGGGACTCTATCCCTTTGGTGGCCCAAACTGTAAAAATGATTTGTCAGTCGCCTGAAAATTTATCCTAGTGATTCTGTTTTCCAATGTTTCCTCCCGCTTAGAACTTGCTTACAAGAAAAGGTAGTGAGAGCACTGATTTTAAATTAATTGCACAGGCATGCCTATAAATTCACCTCTTTCTGTATTGCTCTGTGCTTTTTAATTACTCCCTTATGCTTTTGCAATTGTCTCATTTTCCCTTGCTTGCCTGCAGGTCCAGCTGCTTCAGTTTTGTGTTGTTACTTGTCCCTTATATATGCACTGTGTAAATCTTGATCTCATGTGAATTTAAAAAACAGTATCTAGCTGTGTGTCAAGGGTCACATAAATATTCCTCAGTTCATTGATAAAGACAGTCTTACTCCTTTAAATATGCCAACTGTTCTACCCTCTTGAACAGTGTGGTAGATAGAACAATAATCCAAGAATAGCTCATTTAGCTTGCTGTGTTCATTGAGCTTTTTCTCTATGGAGCACTTAGCACAGTAGCATCATTTGTTTCACAAATGTGTTTGGATTCCTTGGCATAGTTTATTATCTATAAAGCATAGCAGACAACTGCTCTAGTGTATAGAGAATTCTTGGGAGGTTCTTATTTAAGCACTAACTCAGGCACGTTTAATCATAGAGGGATTGTTAAGTGTGTTCTATTTTATGTGTAGGAGTTTATTAAACAACTTTGGCACAGGCTAGGCTGAATTCTTAATTAGTATATGATTAGTTTGATAATGAAAGTGAGGACTGGTTTCCATATTAAGGTACAGAGTACCTGTAAGCCCAGTGTGATGACCTGAGCTAAAATCCTTAGTTGACTTTGAGGTGTAGCATTAAATACTGAAGCAGTATCACTACAGAGATTGTTTCCTCTTCTTTTGCAGTTAGTTTTCTGTTATATTAACTTTTTGAGCTTTCCTAAAAAGTGTTGACCTTCCTGTATTTGTCTTTACTGTGTGTCATGGTTTAACCCCAGGCAGCCACTTGCTCCCCCACCAGTGGGACTGGGGAGAGAATGGGAAGAGTAAAGGCTGGAAAACCTGTGGGTTGAAATAAAGACAGGTCAGTAGGGAAAGCAAAGGCAGCACAGACAAGCAAAGTGAAACAAAGAATAATTCACTGTATCCAGTTGACAGGCAGGTGTTCAGCCATCTCCAGGGCAGGTTGCTGGCTGAATATCCAATGTGATGGCAGGGCCCTATCATGCATAATGGTTACTTGGGAAGACAAATCCCATTGCTCTGTCTCCTTTTTCCTCTTTCCATTTTTATATACTGAGTATGATGTCATGTGGTATAGAATATACCTTTGGTCCCTTCTCCTGGCTGCATCTGTTGCGCATCTCCCTTGTACCTCCAACTTCCTCACCAGTCTAGCAGCACAAAAAGCAGAAAAGGTCTTGGCTGTGTGTGAGCACTGCTCAGAAATAACAAAAACATCTCTGTATTATCAGCCCTGTGTTCATGACAGATCCAAAACAGACCCCCATACCAGCTACTGCAAAGAAAATTAACTTTCCCCCAGCCCAAACCACCACACTGACAGAAGAACAAAAAGTAAAGTTCACAGTAACTTCTGCAGTCATAACTAGTTAGTGTACCTGTACCTCTAAAGTATTTAGATCATACTTGTGTAACTTCATTGGTTTAATGGGTTGATTTCATCTAGGAAAGACCCCTGTATTAGGACACATTCCATACATAGTAATTAGAAGAATCATTATTCATTCCATACGTACAGAATCAAACTGGTTTAATAGTGCCAGCAGGGTAAGTTAGACTACTAAAATTTTGCAAACATTGTTTTTGTACCAATAAAACTGGTCAGGGGTATGATAGTTTATTTACTTTATTTACTTTTTTCCAAAGTAAACTGAAGATCTTTGAAATGGACTGAATTTTCTCATGTTGTGTCTTCATGCTGATGTGGTTTATTCTTACTCATTTAAAGGATTTTAAATTAGAATCAAGGCACTTGATAGTGGGACAGCTCTACCAACAGTGTAATATAATAAAATGAGAGATGTTGTTATTTATATCAAATTGAGCATCAAAACATAAAGAAATGTACTTCTGCTACTACTTTTAAAGTCCTTAGTCTACGTTGATATAATATGTTAAAATATTATTAATAGGAACCTCCTACTAGGACAATTAAAGTTGTGTAACTTTCTCCCTGGAGAAGGGTAAGTTAAACAGTGATGTCTGCTGGGTATAACTTAACTGTACTAGTGGAGAGGTTAGTGCTTCTGACTACCAACCTTCAAAATTGCTGTCTGCTCTCATGGGAATGTTTTCTGACCCATTTCAGTTGAAGTAGGCCTGAAATACCTTAATAAAGTAAGTATTTCATAAGTTATTTTGACTAAAATGTTGAGAAAACTCTGGCACATAAAAGCTGAGGAAGACGTAGAGAGGAGGGATTTAATTGGTGCAAGCTAATGAGTTTTCCACTGCTGTGGTGGCCTACACAGTGCTTATCTAAAGTAGTAGTAGAACACCACTGGACTTGATGATGCCAGATTCACCACCACCCAGTTTATAATAACTGATGATAGTGATGCATTAAAAAATAATTCTGGGTCTTGTCAAGAAGGCTCACTAACTCATTTACTAGGGACATAAACTAACAATTTGTATCTTACAGACAAAAAGATTTTGGTGAAGCATTTTGAGTCTGAAGATTGAACAGAAAAGCAGTAAATGCATTTTAAATGCATTTAAGAGGAAGTCTAATGCCTGCCTTCTGTCAAAATGCCTGCCTTTAGATGCTGCTTCTAGTGGGTGGGGGAATTGAGCTTTTGTAAGGAAAAGAGATGGCTATATAATTCTGTTTATTATTTTTTCAAATGTTTTTGAAATAGCTTCCTTTTTATTTAATTATGTGGCAAGTAATGCTGTCAAACACTCAAGTAATAAATTTGAGAACAACTGCAGTAATTATCCTTGTAAAGCAGGTCTAATCACTGTAAGTACAGATGCTGATATTTGTGTTACTCTGTACCTAGAGCAACAGAAGCAAAACATTTCTGTGCTGTGGATCTTCTGAGAAGGGGATTTTTCCCTATTCCCAGAAATAAGAAAATATGCAAAGGGATCATCACAGACTAAGGGAATACAAGGCTGCCAAACTAGAATGTATTGTACATTTGCAGAGGCAGCGGTCTAATCATATTGGTGGTCCTAAAGTTGTTAATTTGACATAGTTGTCAACAACACATCTTTTTAAAGGAAAAGTTTAGAAACGTTATGTTTGTTCTGTAGTGTTACAGTGTGTCAGATGTTAATGGTAGATCTGCAGAAGGTTGTGGAAAGAAGTAAGAGCTTAAGCTGTGACAGTGTCATTGGCTAAATGGCCGTGGGACAAAGTACTTCTTACCGCTTCATTTTTTAGAAATTTTGTGGTAAAAGTAAAGGCAAGGATGTTAGTCTGATGTGAAAAAGGGAAACCAATAGTGCAATTGAGCAATACTTGTTATAAGCAGCTATAGGCTTGCTGGTTGAAACAGCAGCAGTTGAAAATAATTTTTGCAAGAGAGTTCAAAGTGAGATGTAAATGAGGTAAAAATTATTTGGGCAATCTCTGCAAACAACATAATTGTTGTTGTAATTATCCTGCTTGTGTTGGCAGGAGCCTTGGGTCTCCTTTCTCCCTTGTTGTCATAATATAACTAATATTATTACAGTTCTTTTAACTGTTGGACCTTATAAAGCAGATCCTAAAAGTATGTGCAGCTTTTTAATGTTGTGGTTTCTGGTCTTGTAGAATTCCAGGTTTCCTCTTTCAATGTTTTAGATAACTTTAGAAGGGAAACAAAAATGTGACTAGCAGTCTTAAGTATCTGAATAAAGTTTGGTTTATTGTGATTTGTCTCATTCATTTTGAAAGGAGAAGAGAGTATTCTAAGGAAAAACCTGTCAATTAATTGACTCCATCTACTTCTTTCCTATACTAGCAATAAACATTTCTCATATATGGGCTTGCGTGTCCTTTGAACGTTTGTAGCATGGTTTTGACAAGCATGGAAAAGAGCATTTCTGAAATCAAGAAGATTCACATTAGATGAGAACACCTTGAAGGTCACTTCTGGTTACTGAAGATCAAAACTCAGACAGATGATACTTAGAATCATTAAGGTTGAAAAAACATCAAGTCCAGCTGTTAACCCAGCACTCCTGTGGTTGCCACTAAGCCTGGTGCTGCACACACATGCATTTTGAATACTTCCAGGGATGGCAATTCCACTGCTTCCCTGGGGTGGTCTGTGCCAATGCCTGACTACCCTTTCAGGGAAGAAATTTTTACAGGTATCTAATCTAAAACTCCCTTGGTACAGCTCCTTTCAGGTGCTTGTAGAGAGCAGTAAGTTTCTGCTGTGCCTCTTTTTCTCCAGGCTGAACACCCCCACCTCCCTCAGCCACTCCTCACGCTCCAGACCTTGCACCAGCTCCGTTGCCCTTCTCTGGACTGCCTCCAGCACCTCAGAGTCTTCCTTGCAGTGAGGGGCAAGAAGTGAACATGGCAACTGCGGCGTGGCCTCACCAGTACCAAGTACAGAGGGGCAATCCCTGCCCTGCTCCTGCTGGCCACACTGTTGCTGATCCAGGCCAGGATGCCATCGGCCTTCTTGGCCACCTGGGCACAGCTGGCTTGTGTTCAGCCACTGTTGGCCAGCACCCCCAGGCCTCAGCCCATTGATCCAGCCTGTGCAGATCCCTCTGCAGAGCCATCCTACCTTCCTTCCAGCAGGTCAGCGCTCCTGGCCGGCTTAGCCTCATCTGCAAACTTAGCGAGGGTACCCTCGATTCCCTCATCCAGATCATTGATAAAGATATTAGATGAGGCTGATCCCATACTGAGCCCTGGGGAGCACCACTGGAGATTGACCATGAGCCGGATGTAGCTCCAGTTTACCATCACTCTGGGCCCAGCCAGGCAGCCCGTTTTCTACCCAGGGGACAGCACCCCTGGTCAAGCCATGAGCTGCCAGTTTGTCTAGGAGAATGCTGAGGCAGATGGTGTTTACTAAACTCTGGGTAGACAACATCCGTGACCTTTTCCTTCATCCCCCAGTTGATTTTCTTCGCTGGGAAATGAAGGTTATAAGGTGCTAAGGGAGTATTTCTCAGTTTCAGGTAGCGTTGAATTTAGAATGTATGTATCATTTCATGTGAAACAATTCAGTCACTGAGAATTTTGGCAGCAGTAACTCAGGCAAAGAAGCTTTTCAAAACATGAAAAATGTGCTAAAAATTCACAGAATAGAAGAAAAACAGCTGAAGTGGTTTTTTTCTCCTTAATTCCTTGCAGGGATGTCTAAAGAGTGATTAAGCATACCTGATGTGAAGTCTAACACAGGTACCCTAGGTAAGCAAAATATGAACTACAAAATGTTTTACAGCTGTTCCAAAGGTAGCTGAGAATTTATTGACAGTTCTCCTTGACCTGTCCTGCTTCCCTGTCCCCAGAGGAAGATGCACAGCTTAACACATAGCTGCTCCTCAGAGAGGTGTCCTTGCTTCTTGACTTAAGTGGCTGGGGGCTTGTCTGACTCCAGAGTGAGCTGCATCAGGAGCTGGCTGGGCCAAAAGCAATGGGTACAGTTTCGTGGTGCAGTTCAACTGAATTGTCAGCTTCCCACCAATAACAATGGAATGGAGGTTTGTCTCCTCCTTAAATCTTCTTCTTTTCCTCCCTCTTTTGACTTATAACGACATATTCTCCCTTTTGTCTGTGATAGAATGAATCTGACTGCAAAAGAAATGAATTCAGTGTGCTTGCCAAAGATGTTTGCTGCATAATACCTCAAATTGGGGTTTTTTTATTTTGTAATGAAGTAGCACTCAATTCTGGCACTCCATATGTAAACAGTACAATATTTTGTTGCTAGTATTTTATTTAGAAGAAGAAAACATTGATAAGACACATTGCCTGCCTTGAAAATTCCAAGTGCTCTTTGAATAGTGATTGTGCTGCAGCTCGCTGGATGCAGAAGTGGGCTAATAGAGTGCTCTTGCAAGGATGCTGACACTTAGATCTTTCTAGGAGATAATGCTTTTAAGCATAAGCTTCAGTATCATATCTCTGTATGCGTGCCTGTTATCTTTTGTCCTAATGTAACTGATAATGCAGCATGCTAGTGAGTGATTAAGAATGGTCTACTCAGTGCCCAAATTCTGTATTTGCTATTTGTATTATGCCCATTTCTGTATTTCCCCTTTCACAGTAATTCATTAATTAGACTTTGGTATACCATTAGGCACACCTCCAAGGCCTGCAGTTCCCGCTCTAGTTGAGAAAGATTTCTCTTTCCAATTTTAAGAGCAGAATCAGCTTGAGTTAAATTTGAGTTAAAAGGGAGTTAAATTTTTTACTTGCATAGCTCATTGGGGAGGTTTCAACATTCTGAGAAGGAGGTAATTCTTAGGAGTTTCAGAAAAGTTAACACAAACCAGTATGTGTACTGCCTTTGTTAATACAAGAACTAGGTATTACAGTGTTTTAATTTGCTTTTGTCAGTAAAGTTGTTTTTATGGTGCTTTATAATTTGTGAATGTTCTTTTAAGTACTGCCTAGTGAATATTATTGCTGCAGCTCTCTTTTCAGAGGGTAGAAATGAGCCAAGACACAGACTTTGTGTTTATCACAGCATGAAAAGGGGGCTGGTTTATTCCTCTTTACAGCTCAGCCATCCTGACTCCAACCATTCACTGGCTCTGGCTGCAGCAAGCTCCGTCTGTAAGTTTCCCTTGCAGCCTCTGACTGCTGGTTATTTCCCGCTAAACTATGACTGCAGGTATTAGTTTGCAGACTATGAATGCAGGCTTTTACCCAGCTAGACTGTGACTGCAGGTTCCAACAGACTCTAACTGCAGACCCAGACTGACCTCACAGCAGTGATTCTCTCCCCACATCCTTCTTCTTCATGAGTTTCCCTCACCAGCTGTCCCACTCCCTTTTATCACATTTATCTTTATTGGATAAAGCTGTGACTCATCTAGGGCAAGACTGTATTGGGTAATTAACACAGCTGTTACTTATCAGGGGCAGTGTCACCTGTATTCCCTTCTCCTGCAAGTATTTTTTGTATCAATAATATATGCCTTGCTAAATAAACAAGGCAAGCATCTGAATCCTTTGTACTGCATTAATGTAGCAGTGACTGTTAAACCCCACAAAATTCTTCTTGTGAAGATTTGGGCTACAGTGTTGATAATGAAACAGCATCTTTTTTTAAACACTTATCTTCTGTATCCCAAGTACTGCCTCCTGTTAGTTACAAAATTGACCTTCAAGTACTCTTGTTAATACTAAAAAATTCTATGAGTTCAGAAGAAGTTAGATTTGCCCCTCTTGATTTGCATTAACAAAACTGTGTTCCAGTTTTATGAGATGTTAAGTATGTACCTGCTGATGTCATGGTCAGTAATAGACTTCTGTTCTCACTCTGATTTTACTGTATTGTTCCTTGTTGGAAAAGCAGAAGAGGAAAAGTAGAAAGTGTCTGTGTGAGTTATTTGAATAAAACAATTCAAAATTTTTAAATAGCAAATTATTTATTTTTATAGTATAATCTGACTTTAAATTCTGCAGAGATGTCATCTTCATAAAACTGTGAACGCACTTAGGTGAACTATATTTTCCCCAGGATATTTTTACTTTTGAAACCACAGATGTTAAGCATCTTCTTTCCTTTCTTTGACAGGAAATTCTGGTGATTAAAGATCATGGCAACCATAGAGGAACTGGCCCATCAAATTTTTGAACAGCAAATGGGAGAGGTACATAAATTTTGAGTCCTGTTTAAGAGAAGTTGAGTAATAAAATACACAGACTGATACGTAAAAACTAAAATCACAAGAGAATTTTTGGTACAGACAAGGCTTCTGGACGCTTCCCTCAGAAGGCAGAAGAACCTACTATGTCCATTTTAAAGTTACTCTGCAAAGCTTTTTTTGCCAAAGTTTGTCCCACAGAAATTAAGAACAATCTAGCAGTGTTTCCAGTAAGTCACTAGCTTTTCAGCTTGCTGTCTCAGCCTGTAGTGGTTTTCAGAGAGCCATCTGGTTGTATAATTGCTTTGCTCTCTTTTAGTTAAAAAAGTCAGGACACAGCTTTTACTTAACAACTGTGCAATTACTTCATTTGTCATTTTTGTTTTCACTAGTAAAGTTTTGCCGTGTTCTTCACTTTCAGATATATATGCTTGCTATGTGTCAGAAGAGAGATTGAGCTCCTGTTTCTGCAGATTTCTAGTTTTGGTTCTCTGTTGACCTGTGTGCAGAATCTGTGTACTGCAGCTAAAGAACTGCCAGAGATGCACAGATAGTTGGAGAGTGGATAGTTGGATATCTATAGTTGGATAGTTGGATATGAGTCTACATAGTTATCTAGTAAGTTTCAGCATAGCATAGACTATTTAAAATTAGCACCACTTTAAATAAGATAGAGGCAGAAATTTATTTATCTTAAATAAATATTACTTTTTAGCTTGAAACTTCCACTCTTGGATTTTTGTTTAGACATAGATGTACTTCTCAAGTAATTTTATTTCCTCTCAGCCTGGATTTCAGATGGAAAGGTTGGAGTGGGGGATGGGATAGTTAATTCTACTCTGAATAAATTCTCACAGCTTTTATTTTTGTAGCATCTTAGTGTTGCTAAGGCTATTTCAAAAGGACATAAGTGGTCTATGGGATGAATGGTGTTTTCTTTTTATTACTTGTCCTCTTCGTTAGGCAAGAATGCATGTTTAATGCAGTTTTGTTTTGGGACCATTATTCTTTGCTGAGGTCTAAACAGGGCTGCATTTCCTGTTTAAATTTGTTTCTTTTTGACAGTACAAGGCTAGTCAAAGCTATCTGAAGTGTACATTCCACTCAGAGAATGGTGTGATAATGGTGTTTAGCCTCTGTAGGGGTTGTTTCTCAATTTCATGTGATTCCAGGAGACACTGAGCTGACTTAGTATCTCAGTATCATAAGAGAGTGAGGGTCCTTTCTCTGTTTCTTTCGTTATTAATTTCCCCACCAACAGTAAACTAATAACCCAGCCAAAACAAGTGGGTTTTCTGCTGGGTTAGTGTAGACTAGGGTCTGAGAAGGCTCCAATGACTACCAGAACCAGGACAAAGAAGATGACTGGTAGCCAAAGGAAGGCAGGGGAGAAAACAGACATAGAGTGAAGGTGCAGTGCTGCAGAGAGCTGTAGCTGTTCCTGGTGAAATCACAGCTCTACAGTTTTCATGGCTGTTGTTTTGTCAGCAGTAGATTAGGATTTGTCCTTTAGCAAGGTTTTACTGTGTCTGAGATGGTCACACCGTATTTGGCAGCAGTGCAGCTTAACCATTCCCCAGTCCTCACTTAGCCACTTGTTCTCACACTATACTAGTCTTGTTCATGTAAGCTCTGTGTGTCATCATCCAGTGGACAAGACTAGGAAAAAAAATAATTATAGCATAGTGGAACAAGGTCATCTCCCTGTTGGTTGTGATCAGTGTCCTTATTTCATACAAGGTATGGCCCAACCAGGCGCATGGTTGGAAGGACTGAAAAGCATCCCTGAGGGCAGTGCAAGCTGGGACTCCTTAAGCCCAAATTATTGTCAAAGGTCCATGCCATGCATGAATGTGCTGCCTGAAAGGTGGAATCAGCAAGGAAAGCAGTCTCACCAGGGCCTCCATGAAATAACTTACAT
Organism: Trochalopteron elliotii; assembly: GCA_024734555.1. NCBI lineage: Eukaryota > Metazoa > Chordata > Aves > Passeriformes > Leiothrichidae > Trochalopteron > Trochalopteron elliotii. The sequence goes on from JANPWX010000246.1 coordinate 14,833, forward strand.
TCCTGCCTACCTACAGGCTATAATTGCTTGGTGGCATTCCTAATCACTGTAAGCACTGAAAAATCATAATTTAAGATCTAGAAAACTTCAGCAGTATTTTTGCTAGCATTTGTAGTTCTTTTGAATGTAGAAGTTTTAATTGAATTTGCAATAAAAATTTACATGAGTGGAACCTGAAAGGAAAAAGACCTGAAAGGAAAAGGTTCCAATATTAAAGAAAATGGAAATGCTTCTGTGTCTCATTGAAATAATGGTCAGAAGTGTTTTGTACATTGATTGTGATTTTTTTTATAATACTGTTTTTTCATGAAGCATTTTAAATCACTAAATTACCACAACAGTTTTACAATAGTCTTCACAAACATGCTTTTGTTAATTTAGGACTTTTTCCATGAAAGCAAAACATTGAAGCAAAATATAACCCTGTCTGTATGGGGCATTGTGCAGTGATTGTCATTGCTGAGATTCTGCCATCTGCTAGTCATCTTCTGCTTAGTGCGAGATAATTCCTATTTCTACATCAAGACCACATTTCTTGATTCAAGTAGGGAAGCTACCTGCCAAGAGCCTGCAGCATTCTTCTTTCTTTAATCTGTGGCTGGGTACACTGAGTATATATGGTAGTTCATTTCCACAGTCCTGCTAGTTTACTGTAACAGAGGAAGCTACATAGTTTTGAAACTGTCACACACATGAAAAGTACAATTCAGAACAGATTTTGCAGTTACTCTTATCAGTATTAACTACAATAAAAAAACTTGTATTCTGCATGAAGTAAAACTGTCAGGCTGATATTTTATGGAGTTAAAAAGCCATTTTACCTTGCACAACATGTGGATCATGGCATTTTAAAGGGGCAGATGTAAAGCAGTTCTATAATATGTAGCGTATTTTGTAAAGCAAAGGTAAATGCACATAAAACTTTAATCGCTTCTGAATCACCATATGTACCTGTCAATTTGAGTGGCTGATGCAGAACTTCAGTGCTTGAAAGTGTCTCTCTTGAACTGAAAATGCTGCTGGGTAATGAGCAATTTTTTGTCCTTTACTTAAGCAAAGAAGTGGATGAATTGTTTAAAAGTACTTGTACTCAGAAAAATCAGGTATATTTAGAAAGCAGTTTCCAGAAATGGCTTGGGCAGTATTTGAGAAGTATTTCTTTTGGTGGTGCTGGCAGCTTAAGCAGTCTCTCCAGCAGCTTAGCCTCACTCATTTGCTCTGATGCATCTGCTTCTGAGCATTGTGGAGACTGGATTGAAGGTTTGATCTGTACTAAGAATAGCCTTTGTTAGCTGGGCTGCTTTTCAGCCTGCATTGGTGTCCTGTTCCAGATCACGGAATGACTAACCAGCCCATTGGTTTTTCCTGCCAAACTGAGGAGAGAGGAGCAAGTAGATTGTGAGACTGCTACCAAAAGTAACACCTTTTTGGGCAAAATTTCAAAATCAACATAGGCTGATGGGAGCTTGTATTTCTGCTATAAGGGGATGTCTTACCCTCCACCCAGTCCCTCTCTCATCCCCCTCCAGCTGCATGTTCTGGCCTGCTTTCGTGTGCTGGTACTACCATTTAGATGATGATATGGTTGCAAAATCAGGAAGCTGATCCAAGAGGAACAAAAAACCTTCAAAAACTGTTTCAAACAGTATCTTTACTGCAATATACATATATATTCTCTATATTAATTGGGAGGGGCAGAGAGGCAGTCAGGTGCCAAGAGTATTTGTGTAATGGTGTAAATACTGGGAATTATTGATAATACAGATTTGCAAGATGTTGCAGGCAGTTTTGTGAATAGCGAAAAGGCTTTGGAGTTACCCAGTAATTTAAGACAAAAGTTTCAATTTGAAGGTATCTGTAAACTCTCTGAAGACAAATTCTCTTTGTACTGCAAAAAGTCTGGCCTTTCTGATCAAATCTCTACAAATAGCAGCTGTCCTTAATTTTCATTGACAGATAATGTAATGACTAATAGCTTCCCCCATATGCCGTTGGCTGTAGGATGTGAAGAATTTTTTAAATCTTGATATTTGTTAAAACACTTCAGTGAATTGTGTCTGAGAGCATTCACACAGAGATTTTAATATGAGATACACTGTTTGCAAATTTCAAGCAATTTATTAGTTTTCCCTACCTTCGTTAATAGTTCCCCAGTATAAGATTCTTTTACAGAAAAACAGAATTGAAAATGACAATTGCTGTGTTTCCATACAAAAAGCCCTTCTGTCACTTCAGGTGAGCCATTAAAGTACATTTATTGTAAAGATAGCACGACTATGATGATAGGTATCGTGTCTCATGAACATCAACAGTAGTAAATATCTATTCAGTTGACATACATGGACTTGTCAACAATTAATTGCTTTACTTAAAGTGTTTGTAAATTTCACATTGGAAGGTATTTCAAAATGGGGTTCAATCAGAATTTTCTAATTAGAAAAATTAAGGTGTTGAATTAGATTACAAGCATTTGCCTTTTTTATGGAGTAAGAATGTCAGACTTTCCATGGCCTTGTTCACAGAAATTAGAAGCTGATGAAATCTTAAGGTTTAATCCATTAAGATAGTGGGTCCAGTAAAATAGTACATCTGTTGTCAGTCTGAAGCATCCCCCCGCAGCCCCTCGGGGCTCTTTGGCTAGCTCAGTTCCTTGAGAGGCTTCGGAGGAATATCTCAGGGACAAGACAAAAGATTCCAAAAGAGGGTCTTCCCCTGGGATTAGTCCAAGGCGTTTATTCTCAAAGGTTTCCAGGGGGAAAGAGAATGAACAAGAAAGAACAGGGCCTTGTCTAGTCTCTTGCTCAGGAAAAGATAGCTGGACCTCAGCCAATTAGGTCAAGAAAGGAAGGAAGGAAGGGTCAAACTATATGGTTACCAGCTTCAGTGGTCCTGGGGAAAAACCATTCCCCAGAGAAATACAACTACTCCCCTTTTTTTGTTTAACAAAGTTACAAGAAAAACATTAGGTTCATTTTGACACGGAATGTGGGTTTCCCACCACTTACAGTTGGTGGGGGAGTCAGACTACTTTAGATTTGCCAACTCTATGTGGCTGACTTCTGAGGTAGAAGGTATGAGACCATTGATATCCTTGAAAATCAAACAACGTAGGATCCTGAATGCTATTGTTACAAGGAAAAGAATAACAAAAAACAAAATAGTTTTAACTGTAGAAGTCCACCACCCTGTGAATCCGCAGCCCTTGAACAATTCTTTGATCCAATCCTCGGATTCTTGTTTCACTTGTCCGATCAAGCTGTTCATGCTTTGTAGGGCAGCATGGATGTTTGGAGTTTTCGAGGTCAGGTTCATGTAACAGAGTCCTTCAAACTCCTGGCATTCATGTCCATGCAGTAACAAGAGGAAGTCGATGGCAGCATGATCTTGAAGTGTGGTCTTTCTGATAATTTCCTCATCTTCTAGGAGAGAGCTGATGGCGGTGTGTAGCAGAATTTCTTAGGGAAGGTGGACATGATCTGTATTTGGACTGTAATTGAATCATCCAGACTGGGCTGCCTGGTTGAGGCCTGTAGAAGTTTGTGGCGCAGGTAGAAATCCAGCTGCCACGTCTATGGCGCAGTTAAAATTACAGTTTAAGGTGTTAGTCAGAGACAGAGGGTTTTCTAGTAGGTAGCAGGTGCATTAGTTGGTGTGGACACAGTAGCTGCCTTAAGAGTTTGTTCAACAATAAGTGTTTGCATTTTTCCCTGTGCTGTATGCCAATAAGAAGACACCTGTAAATGTAAACTATGTAGAGATGTATATAGCCTGCCATTTTAGACAGAATAAACGGAGAACGTAGCATTAACCATATTGGTCATATCTGCGTTTTTGCTCTCGCCCAGACTTCCCATTATTTCAGGGTTCCCTCGTCTTTAGTGGTGGACGTCTAGCTTGCCTGTTTGGCCATCCAGCACTCTAGATGGCCCAATTCACCTAGAACTTTGGCTGCTGCGACCCACGGAAGGAACAGGGACACAGCAACTCTTTTTGACTTGGCCCAACGAAAAGTTTCTGAATTACAATTTGGGTCCAAATTGTCAGCACTCCTCTTTTGAATTTTGTTTGCTGATTAGTTTTTGTGAGTCCATTCACCAGTTAAAGTTTGGTTGGGTGTCAGTACGGACAGCTGCCCTATGGTACATGGCCCTCCTAAAAGCTGAGACAGAATTCCTGCCCATGCCCGATCCCCACAAATCAAGAGCAATCCCTTAGGGAGGCTTTTGGGACTTGAGTGAGATGGGTTGTCTGCTGCAATATTATGACACCACCTTTTTGCAGTAAACTCCCCACAATATTGTCTTACATTGTGGTACTCGTTAATGCTATAAGGTTTTGGGAAGACGGAAAAATGTATGCAGTATGACACGGGGGAAGAACCCAGTAACTCTAACTCTTGGGGTTCCTGAGCCATCGTGGGCAAATTTCGCAACCACTCCTCTAAGGGGTTCACGATCACCACAGCTTGCTGCTAATGATCTTTGTGTGGTCGGAGGGTGTGTGACTCTGGAATTTCGTTGGACCTATGTGTGTCCAAAGCTGCTGGAAATTCTCCAGCCTGCAATGGAATTCCTACCAGACAAGTGGACATAGAGCTCTTTGCTGCTGCAGTGGACAAACATATGTTTTCCTGCTGAAGTGTCTGTGCCAGGGTCACCCAGACATTTTGACGCAGCTGAGGGACGATCCATGCAGCTGCCAGACCGTTCAGCATTAACAAGATGACAACTTGGATGGGGTTCATCACAGGGCTGAGTGTGAGGTTGGTTTTCTCTAAAAGGGAAAACCAAACATTTTTAAAACATGTTAAAAGTTTCTGTTTCTGCTGGAAGGAATCCACACCTAGGAAGATTCTTTTTTCTCCATCCGGCGGCATCTTCTCTTTGAAGCAACCGCTACTTGCCTCTCATCCCCTTCTGCTTGAGCTGGATTTTTTGGGAGAAAAGGTTTCACCCACTTCTGGGGAATCCACCGAGGGCCTGAGGGAGTAGCCATGTAGGTAGTGGGTCATGCATAGCCATGACCCCAGGTCACAAGGTCATAGGGATCTTTGGTTTCGCAAGTTTCTGGATCTCTAATCAAGACTGGTGGACACTGAGACAATTTGAACTGATTGCCACTGTTAAAATGACGTACCACTGGTGGACTCATGTTTTCAAATGAACAGTTCAGAAAATTGATGGTAAACATGGCTTTGCAGAGCTTCTGCTGTGGAGACATCCACACAGTTCAACTGCTCTGTCTAGCCAAGACCTGCTTGAGCATCTGGTGTGCACGCTCAACCACAGCTTGACCTGTGGGGGAGTGAGGGATGCCAGTTTTATGTTCCACTCTCCACTGCTGGACAAATTCCAGGAACTCCTTGGACACATACACTGGGCCGTTATCAGTTTTGATTTCTTTTGGGACCCCCAACACTGAAAAAGCTTGCACTAGGTGCTGCTTGGGGACTTCTGGGAAGCCCCGGATGTGTCCGTGAACACTGTGAGAGCCTTGAGTGGTCTCCGACTCCTCACAAGGAATGAGGTGGAATTCCTCATTGAACAACTTGTGAGATGGGGCATGGACTGATATTTGTCCCCTGTAGCTGTCCAGAGATAATTGGAGACTGGCATTGCCCTGGAGCAAATGCTCAAACATCTCTTTGGTCAATCTCTCAGGAGAGTTCCTTCCCTCCTCAGAAAGTTTGACCGGAAGGTGAACACATGTAAAGTTACAACCAGCCAGTTCACACAATCTCACCGTGGCCTTCCGAATCAGCTGAGCTATCAACTCTTGTGGCTCAGTGATGGTCTTGGATCTTTGGTGAGAGAGGAAAACCCACTGTATGATCAAGGGTGAATCTCTCTGCCCCTCAATCCATTGGAAAATCAAACCATGCAAATGTGGCAGCTTTCCTAGAACAATGAAATGGAAAGGCATGTTTGGTTCACACCGATGAGCTTGCCTCTCTGACCAGGCCTTCTGTATCTTTTCGATTGCCGTCTTTGCCTCTGGGGTCAGTTCCCTGGGAGAAACCAACTCCCTCTCCTCCTTCAATAAATTGAAGAGGAGAGCTAGATCCTCATTTGTGAGGCCTAGCCAGGGTCTTACCCAATTCAAAGACCCACACAAGGAGTGGAGATCTGGTAGGGTTTTGAGATTGCACTCAATTTCTTATTTCTGCAGAACAACGGTCCTTGCAGTGATTTCCAAACCCAGGTACTTCCAAGGTGGCATCCTTTGAACTTCGTCTTCCTGCAATTGAAATCCAGCAGAGGTTAAAACTTTAACCACTAGGTCAAGCGTTGTTTTGGAGTATAGAGTCACTGGGGACACACGCAAGCACATTGTCCGTGTAGTGAAGGATGATGGCGTCCTTTCTCTTGGCGCCTACCGGAGACAGCAATGAGGCTATGTACTGTTGGCATATGAAAGGGCTCGATTTTAGGCCTTGGGGCGAAACTCTCCAGTTATAGCACTTCATTGGGGTTTCTCGATTAATGGTAGGAACCAAGAATGCAAACCGTGGGGCATCTTCTGGGTGTAATGGAATTTGGAAGAAGCAGTCCTTGATATCTAGGACAACCGATTGCCAGTCTTGAGGGAGCTTTGTTGGAGGAGGCATCCCTGGGTGGAGTGGTCCCATGTCCTCTATAATTTTGTTTATTTCCCAGAGATCATGGAGCAACCTCCACTTGGCCTTCCCCGGTTTCTTTACCACAAAAACTGGGGAATTCCAAGGGCTCGTTGTCTCTTCCAGGTGTCCTTGAGCCAATTGCTCCTCCACGAGCTCCTCAAGCGCCTTGAGCTTCTCTTTACTCAATGGCCACTGTGCTACCCATCTTGGGGTATTATCCAACCATGTTAACTTTTGGGTAGGGTGCTCCACAGTGGCTATTTTCAAAAATCCTGGGGTGTCTTAGGAATGACCAGTTGGACTCCCCACTGGGACATGGTGTCTCTTCCCCAGAGGGGAGCCTTATATTCTGCAACGAATGGATGGACACTTGCCAATTTTCCATCGTGTCCCTCAATTTGCACGATGCTTTTTGAAATTTTCGCCAATGTGATTCCTCCTATGCCCTGAAGTTTGCCTGCTACAGGTTGCAATTCCCAATGTGATGGCCACATGGTCTCAGGTATAATTGTTACATCAGCTCCGGTGTCCAGCACCTCCTCCACATGGAGGCGGTCTGTCCCACATGCGAGGTTGCATGCCATAGAGGGTTTATTCTCTCCCACCACCTCCACCCAGTAGAATTCCGGTGATTTTCTCTCTGCTACAATCTCTGCTGGAACGGGAATGGCCTGGGCAAGAATTTGCCCCTCTACCAGGTAAAATGGTGGGTGCATGCAGCATGCCAACAGCATAAGGCATGTTATCTTTCCCTTAATGGTCATGGGAGCTACCTTAATCTCTTAAGGGGGTGTGTGCTGTGTCCCCAATAACAAAATACACACTGTCCAGTCCCATGTGGTAAACTGTCAGGTCCAGTGCGATGTTTGACAGGTCCACTGTAATGACTGTCCAATCAGTAGACCTGAAATGAAAACCTGTGGTAGTCACGAGCCTAAATTGGCCTCGTGGCTGCCAAACCTTGTTAATTGAGCATTTAACATTTTTATTTTTCTGCACCCCCACACCGTGTGTCCTGTCCTCCCCCTTTTTTGTTAAGAGAGAGGCATTCGCCAGTGTGGGTCCCGCTATATTTATATCTTTGTGCATAGTTGCATTAACCGTGGGTACGCGCTGTAAACTCACTTTTTTTGTTTGTTGAACTTCTGTTTCTGGTTTTGTGGGCAGGCTCTGGCGAAGTGTCCTGGCTTTTTCAGTGGAGGCAGATGATGTGCTGCAGCTGGTCTGGTGGCATTGGTTGCCTCCTTAGTCCTGGTACCACAGCTGCCGCAGGCTGTGGTGTGCCAGTCCTGGATTCCTTTCAGGTGCGCTGAACATTTCTGCTTTCCTGGTACAGGCTTCTATCATCTGTGCGAGACTGGGCGATGGGTCGAGGGGACGGCTAAGAATAATTCCATGACAGGTCTCATTATCATTCTTCTGAGCCATCTCCTTGATCAATTCTGCCTGCACCACTGGGTCTTGCACTTGTCTTTCCACTTGTGTTCTCAGACGGTCCACAAACTGCAAGAAATTCTCTGAAGAAAACTGTTTAATGTTAACATAACTGCCCTTAATTTCAATTGTTGGTAGCTGATAAAATGTTTTTTCTGCAACATTACAGATCTTATTTAAAACTGACTTGGATAACACTCGAGTTTGCTTTTCTGGACAGTACCCTTCACCTTCACCACACAGATGATCATGTGTAATATCATTATCATCATTGTCTTTTGCTTCGCCAAGAGTTTGGTGAATCTCTTGTAATACTGTTGTTAAAGCTCTTTTCCACCTGCTTTCCCACAGATCATACTCTGAGGGAGTTAACAGGCATCTGAATAGGTCTTTGATGTCACTGGGTACCATCTCATTTGAATTAAAAGTTGCCCTCATCATGCCTTTAAAAATTTCACTGGATCTTCCAAATTCTCTCTGTATTATGCAACTTTCTTTTTTATCATGATAGGATAACAGCTGATAAGTTCTCTTGCCGTTTCTCTTACCAAGATAAACGACAGGTGCCACAGAGGGTATGCCTTCATCAACATTTTTCTGAGTTCCTAAAATTTCTGCTGCTCTTCCAGTGCCCAGGGAGGCAGGAGGTATTCCCTCTCTCACCCCCTGGGGTCTGGCAAAAGGCAGTTCCCCCCCCCGTCTCCCAGCGTCCCGGGGGAGGTTGCTCATGTCCCCTTGCCATGAGGGAATCGCCCCCGCTGCCAGGGCTGTGGGCTGGGAGCCACCCACCCCCATTCCCACCGGGGCTGGAGGCTGAAAAGGGCCCGCCCCCATCCCCGCTCCCGCGGTAGCTCAGAGGGAAGGGGAGGCACTGGATGGAAGGATAGGGCAGGACAGCCAAAGGCATGAATGGATTGGGCAAGGGATATGGAGTAGGGGCGGGGATTGTGGGAAGAGGAAGCAAGCACATGGTGTCCACCATTCCCCTTCACCACGCGGTACTGTGGGAGACTCAGGAGTCCCAGGCTGCTATGGTCAGTCCCGGAGTCCTGTTTCTGTTTGGGGGACTCGCTAAGCCTCTCCAGTTCGGGAACAGAGGAATCAGGAAAAAGGGAAGGATTATTTGGAGAATTTATCTGTGGCTGTCTGCTTTGTTCCGCTTCTAACAGCTGCTTGCGAGCTTGTAGAAATATTGGAATAAATAGAGAAGCTTTTTTATCACCACTTTCGACTTTTAAAGTTAATAATTGTCCAATTTTATCCCAAAATGAAATGGAAATCAAATCTTGCAAGGTAGAATCTGGGATGTCAGCCGATAGCCAGCAGACAAAGCATGTTAGTAACTTTTTAGGGATTCTAACATTAATTAAAATATTTTTAAGCTGTGGTAATACACTCCTTTGATGAACAGATAGCCGTATGCCCATGTTTCTGATGTTTTAAGAGCTCTCTGTCCAAAATCTGTCTCCTGACGCGAAAAAACACAACACGAGCTTTTCCCGATACCCGCTCTCAACCGAGAAAGCAGGGATGGACGGGGGAAACCACGGCGCCGAGAGAGCGTCACTGCTGCCGCTTCTTGCCGGCCCCAGGGGCACTGGGAGGTCCAGCCACTGTAGCCTGGCTTCTGGGACCCGACCCGTGCCGTGTAAGGCCCTGAAACATGGGCTCTGCCAGCCGGGGCGGCCCCGCTTGCAATGGGGCTCCGGCCAGCAAAAAAAAACCAAACCAAAAAACCACGTTTTCACAAACCGCGTCTGCTGGGTCCTAGTGCCACCAGCAGCCATGCAGTTTCATGATCCACTGGTAAGAACTGCCCACCCAGCTAGGGGCTATTCCCGGGGTAGCCGCAACACCAGGGGATCTTACCTGTCTCCTGTGGACCGTGGGTTGTTGTGCAGCAGCATCAGAAGTCCCTGTCCCGAGCTGACTTGCATCTGGCGTGGATCAAGCTACTGACCCATCCCCAACACCCGCAGCTGCGCAGAAAGCAGCTGATAGGTGTGAGGGTAGTTGAACCACTCAAAAAGCTTTTGAGACCCCTGGATAAAGACTCTGGCTCTTGCGTGGGTTTTTAATATTTCATAAAAACGTATGTTGAGCGCCAACTGAAATATTCCCCCACAGCCCCCCGGGGCTCTTTGGCTAACTCAGTTCCTTGAGAGGCTTCGGAGGAATATCTCAGGGACAAGATAAAAGATTCCAAAAGAGGGTCTTCCCCCAGGATTAGTCCAAGGCGTTTATTCTCAAAGGTTTCCAGGGGAGAAAGAGAACGAACAAGCAAGAACAGGGCCTTGTCTAGTCTCTTGTTCAGGAAAAGATAGCTGGACCTCAGCCAATTACATAAAGAAAGGAAGGAAGAGTTAAGCTACATGGTTACCGGCTTCAGTGGTCCTGGGGAAAAACCATTCCCCAGAGAAATACAACATCAGTCCATAACTTTGTTTCTTCTTTCTAGGTTACACATTCCCAGGAAGGTGGTACACAAACACTAATGGATGGGACACCACAACGAATACAGATTGTCCCTGCAGATTCGGGCCTCTCTTTATCTCAGCGTATACAGGTATGCTTCATCTGATGCCTTTTAAAAGCAGAGGTGACCTATTCACTTCTGCCAGTTTTCACATGCAGTTCTTTTTGGTTTTCATCGTGTTACTTGCTTTAATGTAAATATTCAGCCCCTGATGGCAGAGACTCCATTCTGTACAAAGAGGAATAAAACATCATTCCAGTCATTCCTCTCTTTTTTTTCTTTTTTTTCCCCTCTTGTAAGAATTTTAACATTACAAAAATTCTAAATCACTGAACAGAAGAATACTTCTTGAAAGTCGAGCTATTCCTTGAAAGCTGAATATTTTGTCGATTTGGTAGTACAATTAAGTTGGAGGATTTCTACATTTTGGAGCAGAAGTGGGGAGTGAAATACTGCATTTTATCTTTGAAGTCATGAAAAAGTGCAGAGAAACCTAGTGTCTTGAGAAGAACACTGGTTTTTGGTTGTCCCAACACATTGTATGTCTTGATATTATAATCCATAGCCTGGCCAAGTAATAACCTCCAACTGAAGTGAGGACAGTGAAGTTTTTGGCAATGTAGATACTTAAATCAACATAGAAATGTGTATATGGAGACTAAAAAAACTTGAGGAATTAAATTTCACATTTTATGCCTTAGAAGTCAGTGCAAGTCAGTTTTATTTTTAATTTTCATTGTAGAGAAAAATATCAACTGCAGAATCAATGTAGAAATATTCTCAGATGTATGTTGTTCATACAAAAGCACACATTTAGGTGAGCCAGCTGCTAGTATAATCTTGGCTGCTTTTTCTTTTACCAACTTCACTCTAAAATATTGTCCTCTGTTTTTCTCCTGTTCTGGTGCATTATGTTCAAGCTGTCAACCTTCCAAGGCTCTTTACAACCACTCCCCGTACATAATGGGGTTTTTTTTGATTTAATACCCCCCACCTGTGCTCTAGTCGTGCTATCTGTCTTACCAATCCAGTAGGTCTTCATTCTTTCAGCTACCTCCACTGCGTTTCTACACTTCATGTACAGCTGTACTTTTTATTAATTAATTTATGCTCATCAATTAACCACCATTCTGTCTTCAAAAAGGATGATAAGCTCTTTGGTTGTTGTCTCTTGATGTGTGTGGAACAACACTCAGTCAGAACACTCATCCTGCAAGAGACATCTATGAACATATCACTGGTATCAAGCTTAGTAATAAAAATTTGGCTCAGAGAAGAATTTAATGTGAAAAGTAGTTTGTAGGAATAAAAGTATTTCAGTGAAATGTCCGCTGTAAATGTTACATTGAATAATTTTGAGTATTTATTTTCAATCGATATTTTTTCCTTTATTATTATTAAATGCATCTAATTATCTGAAATACTGAAATAGAAAATCCCAGTAAAAGGTTCTTTAAAACATGTTTCATTGGTCACTCTTCTTAGGGAATGCTAGCATTTTTGCTGGGAGAAAAGTTGAATGTTACATTTGTTCAACAGTCACTTCTACACAAAATTGGCAGTTATACACGGGTGTATTAGTTGTCTGTGTTCAGACATTTTCTTTTTTGTAAAACAGATACACGCAGTTACTGAGGTGTTTAATTTACTGAAATGATGTTCAAATGGAAATCAAAACTTGTTAACAGACAAGGCTTAAAAGCAATAAAGGAAAATAATACCTTCCATTATCATCAGGGTGCTTAAATGAAATATGTGAGGGTAGTGTATTTTTTATGCAGTCAATCCTGAATTGATATATTCCTGTTTTATAGTATTATTGTTTTGGCAATATTGAGTTTCGGATTATTAAGAAAGATAATGTGTTGTCACTGATTTGTGATCAGAAGATAAGTGTTTTCCTCTTCCTCCGATTATTTTTTCTCGTACCTTGACATTTAGGTATTGCAAGTTGTACTCTGGTGAACTGCTCCACTTTTCAGTGTCCCCACTGCAATGTAGGTGGAGGTTTTCCAAGTGTATGACCATAAGAGGTCAGCTGCAGACAGAATGTGCCTAATTGTTC
>JANPWX010000246.1:27436-61299 GCA_024734555.1 Trochalopteron elliotii
ATCAGCTACTTTGAAAACAGCGAAAAACAACACAGGAGAAATAAAGATTGTAAATGAAGGAAAAAGGAACAAGGAAAAGGAAAATAAGGAATGAAGGAAATGAAAAGGGCAAGGATGTTTGCCTTCTGAAGAATATAAAACCAACTTAAAAGAATTTAGAGAAGAAATAAGGGTCTGCTGTAGCCATTTGTGCTCCCAGACATGTGGATATATGAAAAAACTGAACAGAAAATTTATTATGTTGACAATTATTGCCATGCTTTAGCATTGTCTTGTCACCCTACACCCAAAATCCCATGGTAATTTTTGTTCTTTAGCATTTAGAATTTTATCATTTTACCTGCACTTTTCTCTTAGATATGCTTTTAATCATATTTTGCGGAGAAAAAGATGGAAATATGATCCATTAAAATGTTAAGAGCACAAGGCCACCTGAAGGAAACACATTCATTTTCTGTGTAGAAACTCATGATTTCGGATTTCGTTATAACTGCTAAAATTGGATACACATCACTGCTTATCTTTTTAAACTGTAAAATATACACAGAGATTGAGCATTTAGAGAAAGTAATAAGCCTGTTGTGAAGGTGCAGTAACAAAGTTGATAAAAAACTCATGTGAAATTATGCCTCATTCGGTTTCCTTGTGCCATGGTTCTCCACCTAGGAAAAATAATTAATATTGGCACCCCAATTACTATGGAACTAGTTATGGTAAGTATTAGACAACGAAATAAATGTCGTCTGTAGTAAAAATAAAATTCATATGTTTAATATTGATGTTGGGAATGTGTAAATAACGTAAATGTTTGGCTATAGTTTAAAAAACAATTAATAAGAGCTATTTTATTGATCTCTAATTCAAAATAGTTTGCAGGAAACAGTCTTCGTAGGATAATTCTCCTGAGTCTTCAGAATAAACCAGGCAGTTTTCCTGGTGTAGGAAAACTTTTTCATATAGGTATTTTGATGGAGAAATGAAGTGACTAAAAGTGAGATTTATAATGGAATACATATATAGAATCTTGATTATTTTCACTAAGGATTATAATGTTCTGACAAAGTTGGCAGAAAGTGGAGGATTACTTACTAAAATTCTGCTGAATTCATGCTTTAAAATAGGGATAAAACAGAAAAAAAACCCACCCTGTAGATCAGTTCTTGATTATGAAACGAAAATCAGTTTTTCCTTAAAAAAAGAAAAGAAAAAAAAGCAGGGAAAGAGATTTTGATTCGCTTATTTTATTTAGAAATGTATATGTAAAAAAAGGTCTGCACAAAATGAAGTCTAAAATGTATATACAGGTGCAACAATATAATTGCTTTTCTTGCTGTTTGCTGCTTACTTTTTTCACTTGGACGTCTATGTTTGTGATTTTAAGAAGTTTTTTGCTAAGTACCTAAACCTTGGAGGTGCTGCAAACTTCGTGTAGAATGCAGCGAATTCAAAATTTAGGATTTCTTACAACCTGATGGGTCTTAGGGCTCAGCTACAGACATGCTTTGAGTTCTGGATGTTAGAACTGTGAAGAGTTTCAGCAGTGTTGTAAAAGCATGTGCCAGTTGTAAAAATTGAGTACGAACTCAGGTTTTGACTTCAAACACCCTTGATTGAAATGTGTTTCAAATACAGTGAAAATCCAAGTTTTTGCCTGAGTTTAATTTGCTCTTATGTGATGGAGGGGAAGATGATCCTGCTTCTCAGATGTGAAAGGCGAAATTCCCATTTTCTTCAAGTGCCCGGATTGGGTCCAGAAAGTTAACTTAAATCGCCATAACAATTTGAGATAAATGTATTATTAGATTGTCACAGATCAGCAGACGGGCCAGAAGATTCAGATTGTTACAGCACTTGATCAGAGCTCAGCAGGCAAGCAGTTCATCTTAACAAATCATGATGGCTCTACCCCAAGCAAGGTGATCCTTGCCAGACAAGATTCCACTCCAGGAAAAGTTATCCTAGCAACTCCAGATGCTGCAGGTGTCAACCAACTGTTTTTTGCATCCCCTGACATATCTGCACAACACATCCAGGTAGATAATCCGCTTTATTTCATATTTTTCATTCAAATGGGATAAGAAAAGATGTTTTATTTCCAGATAAGTCTGTCTGGGTTCTCCTTTTTGATTTTTTAAAGTATAAATTTCCTTGCACTACGACTCATTGTGGATACTTAAAAATTATGAAAACCCTTTTTTTAGTAAATTTCTTGCTTTTAAAATTTATATGTTGGCTCATGACATTAGGAAGAATACAGTTATTTTTATTGTCATTTCCAGATTCTGCCATGCCAACAGTCCTTTATTTCTGCTCATTAACTCTCCATCTGTTTTCATGTATTGTTGAAAAACATTCACTTTTCTCCATTGTCCTTCTCATTTAACATTTCCTTTTGCTCGTCTTCCTTTTTGTACACTGTTGCAACTGCTGCTCAGCTGTGTGAATTGTAGTCCACAGCAGTGCTCAGGCTGTTTAGTAGGGAACTGCATTACTCCACAGGGGTGAGAAAATAACACTAATGATTTTGGGTTTACTAATGTGATATTGTAACTAGCCAGGGTTGTAACCCCTAAACTGGTCCCCACTGCACCATACTCCCATGCACATTATATGTGCCACTTCCTTAGTAGCCACCCTCCAACTTCCAAGCTTTCTGTCCCACGTCCTCAGCCTGGCAGGGATGGGATGGCACTGATGTGAAGAATGTCAAAAACATGCAAGAAGAGTTGGGAGATGTGACCTCCTTCAGCGTGAAGTAGGAGGTTATTGCACTCCAGCTAAAGTACAGTTACTGCATATAATTCACCCACAGACATTTATGCTGCTGTTACAATACATCAGTGGTAGGGCAGACAACATTCAGATAACATCAGTCCATTTAGTCATGTATGAAACACTTAAACGTTATGAACATAAACAGCTGCTTAAGGAAAAATATTTAAAGATGGCCAAGTAAATAATGATTTTTCTGAGCATATCCTTTTTACTTCCATTAGCTGATCATACAGAGCAACCTGCTGATGTGGAGACTGCAGTAGGACCATCATATTTGATAGCTGCTATTAAAGTTAAACAACCTTTTTTGTTATTTATATAGACCATGTAAGCTTTAGTCTGTATAATATGCTATAGTATTGTATGGTGTGCAAAGAATTCGTTAGATACCATCTGAGAGAAGTGTTTAATTAGGTGTCTCTTGCATTATAAGATACTATTAAGGATTTGTGTGGCGGTTTATAAATCACTACAAAATCCTCTTTCAAGCAATCTCTTTTCAGCTGCAGATTCTTAAAATGTTTAGTTTGTGCTCTTCTGTGAAGCAGTCCACTGATTCACTATCCACACATTGTGTAAGCTTGAAAGAATCTCTGTATTATATAATACTTCTGTTTTCGAAACTCACAGTTCTTTGCAAATGGACATCCTAGGTCCTTGCTCCAAAGAATTTGATAACTGTGATTAGGGGACCAGTAGCAAAAGCCAGTCCTATTGAGAGGCATTGAAGCATGCTTAGTGTTATCATACACGTTATATTTTAGGTAAGCCTCAACAAAAATATAAGCCAGTGGGATGTGAGTAGTCCACATAAAAATTATTTTCAAAGGCGATTTAAGAGATGAGAAGTGTGCCACCTTGGTTTAAAAGGCAAAATTCAGGAAAAGAGGAAATCTGTACAAAAAATTGAAAGCTGTAATTTTGATTGTATCATTTGGGCAAAATAGGTCAGTTTGAGAGGCAGCAGAGTATTCTGTCACTCCAATTCAATTGTTCTGTTGTCCGCTGATATGTATGGGTAGAGATTTCCTTTGTCCATTTAAAAGTTCATGAAATACAGAGTACCATTCATTTGTTGTTCACCTGCATCCCTTTGAGATCTTTCGTATTTTCTCCCTCAAATGATCTTTCCATCTGCAATTTCACCTGTTTTCTTCTTCTTCTGTAGCCTTCACTTGAAATGCCCATTTGTTTGTTCTGCCAAAAACCTGTTATTGCATCTTATCTTTACATTGACTCATTTGGCAAGACCCTTTCTCCCGTCATCTATTTTAACTTCAGTGGTTCTTCTTCATATTAATAATCAATTTTTATTCTTCATGTTCTTTAGTTAATAAGTTATCTGAGTCTGGGGTTTTTATCTCCTCATGGGCTGATTCTGTAGTCCTTCCTTATGTGGAATTCCCTGTTTCAGTGCAGCTTTAATTCATGGAAGGATTTAGAATTTATTTTTAAATATTTTATATAATATCATGAGAAGACATAATGTTAATATTGGAAATTTGGAAGGATCAAAAGGTCTCTTAACTCATCATCTTATTTTTCTTAAAAAGTTGGTGTTTTTTTAAAGAAAACTTCAGAGATGAATCTCAGAGACAGTATTATTAACAAGGCTAACTAGAAAAGTATGCTTGTTAAACTTTGCTACATATATAATCTGTACTATGTTCCAAACTGAAAAGCAAATTTCAAAATTCTCTCTGTGGAAGAGAGAATACTTTCTGTTTTGGTTACATCCCTTTTTATCAGAGGTCCTGTTCTGAATATACGAAGCAAGAATGAGGAGTCTGGCTTCCCTTTTAGGCACAATAGAAGTTAAAAACTCTACAAGCTTCTAAACTATATTCTCTTTTTAATGAGAAGAATATTTTTTTCTTTTCTATGTCAAGATGATGTTAGGTTGTTACTTGAGATGTGTGTGTTCCTTTTTTAAATGGAGTTTTTGCTGTCCTTTATTTATGTTGTGGTGGGATAGTTTTCAAAGATTAGGTGAAATGTTCTGGTGCCTGCCCTGTAGCACTGGGATTCTAAATTTATGTGCTTAACAAAGCTTTACAGGTACTGGAGATAATTGAATGAGACAAGATACTTTAATAATGTCAAACTGTTACTAAAGGCCAACCTATATACCAGTTGGGAGTTAATGGTAGTGTCCAGAGTACATTTTCTTTTGGGTCCATATTTATGTGTATTGTAAAAAAAGGAGTTAATAAATCTCTGTGTAGCTCTAGTAGCCTTTACAAGGGATTTTTTTTGTTCCATCTGTTCCATGCTTCCGTCTCTTTTGTACTAATACTAATGGTTCATTAGTATATAAATATAAAATTGAACAAAAGGTAAGAGTATGCAGATGCTAAATGTTTTTCAAAATGTCACTCCCATTTTGGAGAAGTAGCGTTTAGAGAAATGAAATCTTGAATTCTTCTCAAAAGCATTACAAGTAAAACTCTTGTTCCCTCCTGAAAGGGAGCACAATGGCATGGCAGGTAGTGACTTTGTGTCTCTGAAGACTAAAAGACATAATCAAGAAAACATGATACCTTGTAGATTTAGTCCCCTATCTTAGACAAAAAACACAAGCATGTGATATATTTTAATATTTCTAGATGACAATAAAAAGAAAAATTAAATTCTTTCACACTTTTTTTCAGATTTTAACAGACAACTCCTCCAATGAACAAGGCCTAAATAAAGTGTTTGATCTCTGTGTTGTATGTGGAGACAAAGCATCAGGTATTCTTCTTTCTTTCTTTCTTTCTTTCTTTCTTTCTTTGGTGGTGCAATTTTATAAAAGCAGTTTAAAATTCTTCTGAAGCTGTGTTACAGTTTGCATGCATATACATGTATAAATTTCTATACATGCAGTGCAGAATTTCATTAAATGGTACTCTAGTATCCATGGATAGGATTTATCATTGTTTTACATAGAATCATGGAAGATCCTGAGTTGGAAGGGACCCACAAGGATCACTGAAGTCCAACTCCTGACATTGCACAGGACACCCCAAGGGTCACACCATGTGCCCAAGAGCATTGTCCAAATGTTTCTTGACCTCTGTCAGGGTTGGTGCTGTGACCACTTCCCTGGGGAGCCTGTGCCAATATCCAACCAGCCTCTGGGTAAAGAACATTTTTCCTAATACCCTACCTAAAGTCTTCCTAACCGGCTTCATGCCATTCCCTTGGGTCCTGGCACCAGAGGGAATAGGTCAGTGCCTGCTCATCCATTTCCCCTTGTGAGGAGCCTGCAGACCACTATGAAGTCTCCCTTCAGCAGGGAGCAAACTTGCTAGAAAGTAAAATGTATTAAATTAAAAAAAAAAAAATTGGCAAAGTTTAACATAAAAAATACAGTTGCTAGTCAGACCTCACCCATCTCAAGGCTTAAGTTTCTGCCAAACTTAAGGCAAACATTTGATTGGTGTGTTCTAATTGTTAAAACTTCTCTGACTCCCCAGAGGAGGGCTGGAGTCTCCCTTGAGGGGCTGGAGATCCAAGGAGGTTTTCCCTTGGAATACTGAACAATGGTAATGACTTTAGGGAGAGTACCATGTTCCTCTGAGCAGCTGCAGCTTTTGGGGAGCCTCCCATGTGGCAAGCACTGTCATGAAAACCGATTTACAGGCACTGCCAAACTGGAATCCAAGAAGCTACATCAAAAGAGTAGGTGAAGAGGCAGCCCTGGTACTTTGCAGAATGAATATTCATAATCCAGCTGCCACTTCAGACATTATTATTTCAATATATGTGATGCTTTTGAAATTTCACATTTTAGTAGTGGTAAAAAGGTTGTGATAAAGGAATCTTGAAAACCTGTCAGAATTTCAGGAAACTTCAGGAAAGAATCTAAAAGTGTTTTCTCCTAAATTAGGTCATATTTGTGATTTATTTTGTAATGTGCCATAGGTATTTCAAGGAGTCATAAATTAAAATTGTCATAGCTGCCAAGCATGCCTTCATCAGTCCTTTTTAGTAATGTTTATATCTTATGCAAAATCAAAATAATTTACTTCTAAAAATAATTTTAAAGCTCACTTTTTGTAGTATATCTTAGAAATTTTTGTATTATACAGAAAACTTGAAAAACTGGTCTTCAAAAAAAGAAATTGTAGCTATTCTAGATTATTCTTTCACTGATGTTTTACTGCAAGAACTACAGACATACCATTACCCTGTTAGGAAAATGAAAGGTGAAAGTAAAGCTTTGAAGTGATTGCCTCATGCTATCAAATGCCATGTGTGCACTTTCCATGGTTCCATTAGATTTAATGCATAAAATTTCAACACCTGAACTTGTAATGAGCAATCACGGGCTTGTCTGTGGGGAAAATTATTAGAGAAATCTATGATTTTTTTTTTTTTTTTTTGCTGTGTTATTACTAACCTGTTTTCTTAGCCTTTTTTAACACTGCTGTCAACAGATAAGGAAATAATTTAATAAGCAACTTGCCTGCTTGTCAAATCCTGTTTAAGTGCTTTGAACTAGAAAAATGGTTCACTTGCTTTTTTATGTTGTTTTATAGCCCAAATATATTTTAAGATCTGCAACCCATGGGGAAAAACAAGTGTTCCTTTTCTGAGTAAAATAGCTAATGCTTTGTTTTTAATTATTGTAAATTAAATAAATAATATTATACTGTAAAATTAATGTCACGTTTTCTGTTCTTTTGTAACTAGGGCGTCATTATGGAGCAGTAACCTGTGAGGGATGCAAAGGATTCTTTAAAAGGAGTATACGGAAGAATTTAGTTTATTCCTGCCGAGGAACAAAGGACTGTGTCATCAACAAACACCACCGGAATCGCTGTCAGTATTGTAGGCTGCAGAGATGCATCGCCTTCGGGATGAAACAAGACTGTAAGTCTGAATAAGAGCAAACTGCTTTATCTGGCAGCTACTTCATGCCACAAAAGATATGCTTTGTATAGATACAAATCATTATCTTAGTTACATATTTTTAAATCATTGTATCTTTTTCCTGTAAAGAATTGTACAAGTTTTGCATATCAGAAATACTAAATGCCTTCGGATGTTTGCTTTAAAAGCTTAATAAGCTCCATCCCATGTGATGGAAGTGAATGAATTGTTACTCCTACGTGGCAAATATTGAACATCTCTGCTGGTTTTTTTTGGTGCAGTTCAACTTTTTAATGTGTAAATTAAGCTACTGAACTTTTTGAATTCTACCTGCCTTTCAGTTTTTCCATAGCTGAGATTACTGGCAATTTCTGTTCACTTTTGGCAAAGTTCTGTAGAGACAGTTATTCACAAGGCAGAGAGATTCATAGTGATCTAAAGTTCAGTTCTTACTGATTCCTGCAGATTTCAAATTCCTTTTTAGCTTTCCATACATTAGATGTAGTGGTATTGCAATATCACAGCAGTATCAAAATACTAAATACACAGAAAATCACACAAAACACAAATTCTTCAGACCTGATACTGTGACGCTGTTGCAGTACATACAGTATTGGTCTTGTTCTCTGCTCTCTGTTATCCTGCACTTATTTTACTGACCCTCTTGAACCTCTGTGGACATTTTCCTTCTTACAGCCCTGCTTTTGTCAGCAGAAATCAGTAGCACAGAGGAAATTAATTCAGAAAGGGAGCAAAAGCTGGGGCAGTGAAAGTGGATCTTTACCCTCTAGTTCAGCTGGCAGTAAGTAAGAAAAGGCCTCTCCACAGAAGACTTTTTAAGCAGAACAAAATCACTGGGCTTAGGGATCAGAAGGCAGGAAAATAATCTCAGGGTCGTGAGGGAATACTGAGTTGGGGAGAGGATTGTGTGGTGATAAGAAGTCTCATTCCTCAGTGAGGTGGGGAAAGGAAAGAAAACTTAGCATGGTCCTGGATTGTAGCACCCTCAGTGAGGGTTATTTGTCCCTTGAAGAAGCCTTGGCTTTTTCTCAGCAAAGTGAGACCCTGCTATAGAGCACAGCATTTGCAAAGGAAGATTAAATACTTGCCTCCATCTGCCACCCTTTCAAGCAGTATTTGTGGGTTGCAGGCTGATTTCAGTAGCATTGTTGATACTTAATATTACAATATTTGGGGTTTAAGATACTTATCAGTGTAAAAATTGGAATAGCATCACAGTCTACTGCTATCTTGAAAAGTTTTGCATCTTTTTTATCTGAAGTTACACATTTTTCACATTTCCACATTTTCCCCATAGGGGATAATACTGTAAGTTTCATTTTCATGTTCAAAGCAAGGTGATATATCTGTAGGCTAAAGCCCAGATTCATTCCAACTTGTTTCACTGAGTCATTCAAATTAAAAATCCATTTCTTCTCTAAAGTCAGTGACTCTGGGTCAGGGTGTTGCCCAGATGGATTTTAAATGGTCTGAACAGAACTTTGTGAATGTACCTTTTCCTGTGTGTTGTCTGAGGTCCTAACTTGAGAAGCTTCTTTCAGTGAGTGAAGTTACATGGGTTCAACACAGACCCACAATCCACAGAAAAACATACCACGAGTCCTTTACAAAGGAAGTGAGAGTGTGAGATAGTGAAACTGAGAGAATGAAACACTTTAAGCTTCCATTTTGATTCAAATTAAAAATGAGGGGATGTCTCCCTTAATTGTAACTTAAAAATGTTATATATGTTTGATCTCAGATTTTGACTACTACATTGTTTCACTTAGAACTCATCAAGTCGGTGTGCTGGTTTTTATCCAACTTGCTAGCTTGTTGGTTATGGGATATATTTTGGTTATTTTCAGAATTACAATTAAAATCAAATATTAAATAGAGAAAAAGGTATTATTCCTTATTCTGTAATTCAGGATGTGATTTAATATTAGGGTATTATTTCTGTAGCTGTACAGTGTGAGAGAAAACCTATTGAAGTGTCAAGAGAAAAATCTTCAAACTGTGCAGCTTCTACAGAAAAGATCTACATTCGGAAAGATCTTCGTAGTCCCTTAGCTGCAACTCCAACTTTTGTAACAGACAATGAAACAGCAAGGTATGTAAATTGTATTCAAAAGTGACTATCTCTGTCTTCTGAAAAATTAAAATTCAGTTTTAAAATTAATCAAAATTAAAACTTGTGCTGTTTTCTGTCAGATCAACGGGTTTGCTGGAATCGGGAATGTTTGTTAACATTCATCCATCTGCAATAAAAAATGAGCCTACTGTGCTGATGGCTCCAGATAAGGTATGTGATGATATGACTGATGTAATAAGTAGAGCTAATTGCTGTAATTGTCTATTTAAGGAGAGAAGGGTGTTCTATTTGGTTAAATTAATTTTTAAAACACTCCTTTATAACACTCACCCTTGTTACAAATGCCTTCTCTTTACAAGAATCCTCTTAGCCTCACACAGTAAAAATGCTAAAAACATGCCAGAGTAAATGCCCTTCCTTCCCATTTTTAAAGAGCCTTAATGGCTATATTATTGTAATTTTGTTGGGATAATCCTGACACTTGGCTTGCTCTTTTGTACAAATAAAGTGAGATGTCCACAAAACTTCTTATGGCACTATCACAGTGCCATGTGTAAATATGGCTGGATTTTTTTCTCCTGAATCACTATTGTTTTGGCAAAGCTGATAAGACCTATGTCATTGACAGTTTTATTTCTGAGCTGGTTTTCCTTTGTTTCCATTTTGTTGCACTTACTGATCCACTAAAGCCATGTGGTTGCTTCCTCACATAGGCACAGTAGGAAATCAGCTGAAACACATATTTGTGTTTTTCAGCTGATATCAAATTACCTCATACTGTTTTCATGCATTTTGCTTTGCTTGCTCTGTCTGGTGTTAGCAGCAGTCTGTAATAATGTCCTTTTTTTGTTTTTGTTTTTGTTTTTGCTGCGACAGAGTGGGACACGTCTTACTGCCTCTCTGAGTTGCTAACCAGTGCTGAATCACTTTATTCCTTTGCAGTTAAACAAAGACATAAACACCATAAAGGCTGCAGCAGAATTCTTTTTCTGCTTTGTTTATAAAGGTGACTTCCCATGCATTCCTTCTTCTCAGACATTCTCCTACCCTACTACTACTGACTCATTTACATGGGGAAGGGAGACGCTAAAAATACAATCTAGAGCAGTCTTACTTCCTGGTGATGGACTAGTACATAGAGATGTGAAATCTTTCTGGATTTGCTTACCATCAGCAGTATTCTTTCTGAAAGAAGTAGATGGCTATTACTTTTACAGGTAAATGTCAAAACATTCCATATTTTAGATGCAGTGCATATTTAGTGCAATGTCTAATTGCTATGTTGTGGTTACCCATATACTGAAAACAGTTTTCTTACAGGTATATCTTTGCATATGCTCTATTCTTCATTTATGTGAAAGTTAGGCTCTTCTCTTGCAGGTTAACAGCTGCCAGTTAACTGAGAATTAAAAGCTGTTCTTTTCCCTTAGGTAGAAGCATGTCAAGGAGATTTAAGTACGCTGGCAAATGTGGTGACTTCATTAGCAAATCTCAGTAAATGCAAAGACATTTCACAAAGCAGTTCAGAGCTATCCGTGATTGAGAGTTTGAGTAATGGAGATGCATCATTATCTGAACTCAAGCAAGAAGAACAAGCTAGTAGCGATGTTACAAGGTAAAGCATGTTACACTTAAAAATATCATCCTTTTCAAGAGGAGGTCTCTGTCAATTCAGACCAGTCCATTAGTTAAATCATCACAATGTAGGAAATCTATCTGCTTTAAAAGTAATAGTAATATCAGCATAAGCTCACGTAGAAGATAAATATTGTAAGATTCTTCCAAGTGAAATCAAAAGAAAGTTCCATTAGAGAAATAAATAATTTTGGTTGTTTGTACTTGAAATCAGTTTCAGTATAAATGTTACAGCTTTTTTTCTTACCTTTTGGTTGGCCATATTAAGATATGTTAGGTCTTGTATTATAGTCTGAATACTTTGCATCATCCTGGAAAACTTATTCTTAAGAGATCTCATCTGTGTGATAGTTAAGTGCCTGTAACTATTAATCATCTCGAAAGCTTGAAAAGCATTTTCCTTCTACACAGGAAAATTCTCACTATCAATATTAATACATTCACTGAGAGTCTTACAAACTTGAGTCTTGCACTGGTTTTAACTGAGCCATTGTGGTGAGCATGTGTGTAAGATCTTTATACAGAACTATAAAGAACATCCACAGTTACTCCATCAATCACAATCATGTTCTTCCTTGCTGTCGTCTCATGCAAGCTTCTGACTGCTGTCCCAGCAATGTTCTTTTACATACTATCTACATTTTACATGCTGTTGTGAAGGTGTGTGGAGTAAATCCGTTAAGGGGAAGAAGGTGGGCATATAGTGGCTGAAATAGCTGATTTCCCCTGTGGTCTGTACTGCTTTGTATAACTGCAAGCAGATTACATTTTTTCTGCTCCTTTCTTTATATGCTGCTTAGAAAGCCAGTCTGATTTTTTATAGACGCTGATTTGGGCCTTTGCTGTGTCCTCCTAGGTAAAGAATGTTAGGATATGCCATGTAAGTAGTATTGTTACATGTGCTGATAGACATCATTCAATACTATGGCTGTTCAAAGAGATGTAGTAATCTTTCATTTGCTGGCACTTCTAGATGCTTTTTTTGCCAACTTCGGGGTTCAGTTTTAAAAATCTGTCCATGAAAAGGTATCAGAGAGCTTGAAAGAGCTCTGACTTGACATACTCTTTGTCAAGTAAGTTATCTAATAGTTGTACAGTGGGGAGGTTCAAGTTAAACATTGCTGTGAAAGGGAAGCCGTTACTCCAACAGAAGCTAAATTCTTTCTCTAAATTATTGATTTCCCTGTGCCAACATGATCTAACAGATGCAGATGTTTATTGAGGAAGTAGAGTTCAAGGGACTTTGAAGACCACATTTCATCCATCTATGCTTTTCCTGTAATTTATTATATTCATTGCTTGCAGTAGTTATGATTTCACTTTTGCTGACATAGAGTACAACTTTTGCTGCAAGCACCCCGCTGCTTTTATATTTTAATTTGACATGCCTTGACCTCTAATGCTTCATTATGTTCTTTCTTTACAGTTTATCCGCAGTCCTGTATATCTGTTGATGACTGAGCCTGACAAAGAGAGAACCAAAATTGTTTGTAGCAAAGGCTATCAATGCCATGTATTTTAATGTTGATTATGCCTTGTTTTCTCACTTTGTGGGCTAGACTGTCATAGCTCCCAGGCAGGCTTTGTTATAGATTCTCTTTTCCATGGTGTACCTTACAGACATTGCTCGTGTTGGGGCTTTGAGTAGGAAAGGACTCACATTACTGAGCCGTGAAGAAGCAAAGCTGCTACTGACTTCTGCTGGCTTACTGCTGGCAGTTCGTGAGATAGGAGGAAGAAGATTTCTTTGAAAGCAACATTGAAGAATGAGTTGGGAAAGAATTGTCCTGTGCAGACATGATTAACAGGTGTACATGCCCACATTATTTAAAAAGGACTCCTCAGCCTCTGCTAGAATAAATACAGGATAGTGACAGATGCATATGATATTTACCTTTTGGGGAAAGGGGAAGTCTTGTTCCTCTCTTAAATTTCTGTCCCTGCCATATGAAGGGCCCTGCAGTGATCCTCTTGTTTCTTAAAAAGCAGCTGTCACTGAGCTGCTGTGTTTGCCTGCTCTACCTTAGACTGCAAAGAGAATTGTGGAAGACCTGAAACTCAGATCTTCTAACAGGAGTCTATAGTATAGTTTCTAGAGCTGAGCCATGAATGCCTTCCCTTTGTGCCAACTTTGCACATACCAGAGACAGAAGATGGCCCAGGTATGTCTGTGTAGTCCAGTCGTGTATGCTCCAGTCACCCTCATGTGTACACATCAAGGTACACAGGATAGTGAGGACCAAAAAGTAGTTCATTTACCATCCCAAGCCTTGAGGCAGTGTCAGCAGCTCTTTCACTGTGATATTTCATTTGGTTGTGCATAGTTATGTCAAATAGCTTGATTTTTTTAGCATGTTAGTGAATTCATATTGCTGGAGTGTGGGGGTAGAGAAGGTGGCCGAGTTCTATCCCAGATTTTGGCATTAAATCAGTGATTTTAGACTCTGTGGTAATAAACATGTCTATAAATTGAGAATGAGTTCTACATACAAGCTGATAATCGATTTTTGGAAGGTTTTCAGGCCTCAGTGCATAAGTTTTTCATGCACCACTGTGTATATGTTGCTGTTCCCAGGATATGTCATCTGTCTGTAGGCAGTGATCAAGTCTGTGTATTTTTGATTGAAGGTGTGTCAGTTGTGGTTCTCAGGTGAACAGAAAAACAACACGTGTTATCAAGCAGCAAGATATTGAGTAGTATGTCTGTGTTTGTCCTGACATCTGCCCTCTAGCTTCTGTGCTTGTGAAAGCCAAGAGTCTCTGCCATGCAGCAGAGGGTACTAAGGAGTGTATTGAAAAAATGGGAGTGCTTTCTCTTACATATTTTGAAGCAGTCTTTTCAAATTAAGTTGAAAAATCTAACTACTACTCATTACTTAACAAAAAAAGTTTGTTTGTTGTTGTACTACTCTGTTTGTGCTTCATGGCAGTAAAAGCCTGTAAAATTTATACATGCACTAAGTGACTGTAACAGCAGTCTGGTGATCATGTCCTCAAAATGCTCATGCCAGTGCTCTCAGTGAACATCACGAAAGAGATCTTGAAAAGCAAACTGTGATTCAGCAGCACAACCAATATGTCAAAACTGTGAATTTGTTGGCAACTAGTGTAAACAGGGTCTGCTGCTAATTTTTGTTTCAGAGTTTGGTGGAATGTCAGGAAAAGCATGCTACTGATTTTTATTTTCCAAATCTTACTCTTTGAAACAGACTTCTACAAACAGGTTTCAGATTTCTTGTGCGGGTTCCTCTTAAATTGAAACGGCCTCCAAAATGAAATTTTCTTTTTGTTTGTTTGTGGTCTTACAGGGCATTTGATACTCTTGCAAAAGCATTGAATCCAGGAGAGAGCGCAGCATGCCAGAACTCTGAAAGTATTGATGGCAATGCACAGCTGCTTGGTGGAGAAACAAGCATGAACATCGTTGAAATAGAGGGGCCACTACTCAGTGATGCTCATGTAGCATTCAGGGTACTGAATACTTTCTTACTGTTGACTGTTTATAACTATTTTGGCATAGTGATATACAATAATGATCTAAATTTTATTTTAAATATCTTAGAGGTGTATTTGTTCAGGTATTGGCATTCATTTCCAATTAATGAACTGCTTTTGTTCACTGGTTAATTCTTTGTTTGGCAGAAAGTACTCCACTCTGAAGTGGTTTAGCTGCACTGGTTATTTTATAGTTTCTTACCTTCAAAGTACTGGGTAATCTGTACAAAAGGATTTACATAGACAGAGTATTTGCATGAAGCAGAGTCAGCATTTCATTGCTTGAAGCAGAGTCAGCATCCACATTCTCACTTGTTACCTGGTGGATCTGATGCAATCTGCAACTGGATTTTGAGACTTTAAAGTGTATTTGTCAGTTTCTTGTTTGTGTAGATATCCTACTTTAGCGTGGTAGTAATTGACTTAAATACAGTTTCTGTGTTAGTTAGCCATATATTTTCTGGATTTATTTCTCATTTTACAAGCTTGCAGAAAACCCTTCTTTCTGTTTCTTTCATCATCGTATTTTTCATGGACAAATCAAAATGCTTGGTTAGCTGAGTAACAGGCATTTGGTTAAACTTGACCCCTCTTATCACCATCTGTTTTGATCATTCAAATGAACATCTCTGATGGAAATGTCAGGGTTTTTTAAAAATTGCATTAGCCAGAACATTATATTAAAAAGTATTAATTTCTGAAGACAGAATTACAAATTCTAAGCTATTTTGGATCAAATCTCTTTCTTCACATATGCAGGTAACATCACTAATTTTACTTACTAACATTGCAAAGGGACCTCTTCCTGATGGTTATATTTTTTGGACTTGGGAGCAGTAATGTAGTAGTATTTTACTCAAAGAACAAAACATTTCTTGTGTATTTATTTTGTAAAATATTAAGTAAAACCAAAAAAAGATGTTTTGTGAAATTGTTTTGTGAAATAGAATTCGCACACAAACACACACACAGTCTCTCTCTCTCTCTCTCTCTGTCTGTCAAGCAACTCATTCCAGTTACAGTGATTCTTCTCTCTTATTCTTTGAGAATGTCTCAGAAGTTGAGTTGTGAGATTTTCCATCTCCAGTTGTCCCAGACATGAATCTTTATCTGCCAATCAAACTTCTTGTCTTTTCTGTTGTTTTGTAGTTACCTAACATACAGCGTGTAATGGTGTGGCTAATAATGCAAAAAGGCAGTCATTCACTTTTGTGTCAAGATTAGACCTTTTTTTATTTAAAGAACAAGTTTATTTTTTCACTTAAAAGAAACTCAGAAGACTGATTTCTTCCTAAACATACCGTGAAGAAAGTGAAATAACTGTCATACACTTTGTTCTTTTTTCTTTTTTTCTTCTTACTCATTTTTTTGCAGCTCACCATGCCTTCTCCTATGCCTGATTATCTTAATGTTCACTATATCTGCGAGTCTGCCTCCAGGTTGCTTTTCTTGTCCATGCACTGGGCACGTTCCATTCCATCTTTCCAAGTTTTGGGGTAAGTGTTCAGTTACTTTATTCACTTATATTGTGAATATGTGCTTTTGAATTTTTGGTTTTTGCTGTCTTCTTCAGGGACTTCTAAAAATAAAAAACTACCAATTAAAACTGTTATAAACTGTAATTGTAAGGTAAATTTTCTGAATCAAAACAATTCCCAGTTTAAGTCCAAATTCAGGACTTTAGTTGGGTTTTGTAAGAAAAAGGAGATTTAAAACAATCAAGTGCCCCAAATGCCCTCACACTGCTGCTTCTTAAATATATTTTGAGAAAGTAGGAATTTCTATCAGCTTTTTAATAGCTACAGCTCTATGCTACATCCTGATGCTTATCAGGCAGTCACCAGAAAGAAGCTCCTGTCCGAATCCCCAAAATTTTTATCCTTACAAGGTGAATTACTAGTAATAATTTTACCTTTAATATAACCTACATGAAGAAAATGGTTAGCTACATTCAGCAAACACTCTGAATGAAGTCGTCCAATTTCAGAAGATTTGCCAGAAATAAATGGCTCCTGTAACCAAAAGGTAATTCAGAGTATTCTTTTTACAGTTTGTATAACATCCTGCTTCTCCATCAGGATTTAGTGTATCACTTAAAATTCTTAAGTTCAGTTTCGTAGTCCATTGCTGATCATCATGAAAAACATGTCCAAACTGCATGGGAAAAACTGATTTATGTTATATTCAGAAGTAATTTTATGAAGATTCATCAAACAAATAAAGATACTGTATCAGCTCTGACACAAATGGTGAATAAATCATGTTAGTTTGTTCTCATCTGCAGTGTTTCTCTTTAATTCAATATCAAAATAGCCTGTGACTGTGGCAGCAAAGAGAATTCCTTTTTAAAATGAGGGATTGTCCCCTTTTCCAGGAAAGCTGTCAAAAGCAGGATGATCTGTGATTACCATTTGTGTTTACTCAGATGCTTCAGCCAAATGATTCTACAGTTTTTAAGGAAAGATCCTGTATTGTGTGTAATTAAGCCTGTGTTTTGGGGAAGGAGAAAGGAGTATCGTATAAAGTTAAAGAATAGTAAGGCTAAAAAAATAGGTAAATATGATGTTGTATTTTGGTAGAAATTGTTGACCTGCAGAATTACAAAATGCATAGCTAATAAACATAGTACATTATGTCATTCTAAGTTTTAAAAAGGTTTTTGTTACAGAGAGACACTGCAAATTAGTACAAATTGGTATTCTAACAACAAATGGGAATTGCTTCTTAAAAAAAAAAGAGTAGTACAGAAGACCTCTCTCTCCCAAAAAGATTTAACAGGAAAAATCTGCACATGCTCTTTTTATCTGTTATTTCACAATATATTTTTCTGCTTAAAAATTATGGAGGAGTAAGCTGCCATAATAGTGTTAATATTCACCTGTAATAGCATTTATAGACACAGTCAAGATCATGGGCAACAGCAGATATAAATAACATGAATTCAGTTTTCCTTTGAAGCATTTAAGATGCAAACTATTTTCAAGTGGAGATTTATTTAAAATTAATGCAGCCCTTACAGTTGGAACACATTATATCCTATAATTTTGACTTTCAGAAAGGTGACTCATTTCACTTTTAAACTGAAGAGAAATTCATGGAGCATGATGAGTAATGGTTTTGTAAGGAAGATGGATAATAATTAGGTTGTTTCCTCCATAGGTAACATTCTCCTTTATTCACAGCAGGATAGGTACCTTTGACCTAATGATGTAGTTAATGATGCCAGATACTGATTAGTTCATCTTCTTGCATGGGCATCTTTTTTCACAAGAGTGTCCTATTGAAACCTTCACCAAGCTGGTCACAGCCTCTTGGTTTTGTGAGGCTGCTTAAGCAAACTTAAGAACTGGTTGTGGTGTAACTTTGATTAGCCATAAAGATGCTGTAGATGATAGGTTTATCTACACACCCGTATCAGAGGAGTAGCCACTACACCCTATTTTCAGGGGTGCTCAGCATGGTCCCTTTCATTATCTTAAAGGAGATGAACAAAGATGTGACAAATACATGAGAAGTTGCATGTACAGTATCGTGCCTACCATAACAAGAACTTGATCATAATGAAAAATGTTGCTCTCAGTAAACTCCTCTGTAGTCCAGTTAAAGACAAGTCTGTGTTCACCTGTCATTTGGCATCTTAGCGTTGCATTAAATCATCAGAACTGTTCTTGAAGATTACATGAACATTCTTGCAAAAATCCATTCCACTGTATTTTTGTAGTTGAAATCCTAGCTTTAATATGCTTTTCTTCTTTGATAGCTCTTGTACTTCTTTTAAATTTCCATTATTTATATTCACTGGCTAAAACTGTGAAACGTGGTACTGAATTTGACTCCTCTCTGGTGGGATTTGCCTTCAAAGGTACTGAGCTCTTGTTAAACTCTGTGAGTTAGAGATGGTTGGCATTACTGAAAGTTAGGTTACTAATACAGAAGGGGCTGAATATTAATTGATCTATTTAATTTTAAGCTGCAGCAAAGAAATCCTTATGACTGGTATTTATACTTTGAAGTCCGTATTTCAAACCTTATTCCAAACTTGAAAGGGATGCAGAAAGTAGCAGTCAGGAAGCTCAGAAGCTTGATCACGCATGTTCCATTTCATCTGTATCTTTAATTAAAAAATTATACCAACATGTCAGTTTCCAAGTTTAAAAAAAAAAAAAGACCCCCAAGTCTGTTCTATGTCCACAATACAGGAACAGTGCAATCTTTTTTTGTCCATGCATATAAACGTTGTCCCAAATCTTAAGAAAACTAGCATGATGGAGCACACTGTGACAGTTGTCATTTTACCATAACTTCAGCTTGCTCTTGTAATAGAAATCTGTCTCCTTTTAGGTCATTTAAACAAAAATGTATTGCTTTGCAAAAGTCACTTTAAACCAGATACTTTAATTCTAGCATGCAGAAAAAAATTATGCAAAACTTCATTTTGGTGTTGGTTGTAATGATTGAATTAGATTAATGTTTTATGAAGTGTTCTTCAAATTTAAAAAAATGTGTGAATGCAAATAGCTGGTTTTCTTAAATTATTGTGCTTTTTAATAGACAGGATAACAGCATATCATTAGTAAAAGCCTGCTGGAATGAACTTTTTACGCTTGGTCTAGCACAATGCTCACAAGTTATGAATGTGGCAACGATCTTAGCTGCTTTTGTTAATCACCTTCAAGGCAGTTTACAACAAGGTAAGGTGTATGCTGTGCACGTGCCAGACTTGGGGAATTACTTGATGTTTTTTAAGTTTGGAAGTGCACAGAAGCAATTTATCCTTCAGTTGTTATTGTAAATTTACTGTTTAAAGAATTTCATGTTAGTATTGAAACAAAATCATACTAGCAATTACAGTCCACATGATAGAATATTTTAGCAATTTTGCAAAAGTCAGCTATGCTAATATTTACCTCCAAATGAAAAAAAAGAACATATTATTTTTATCTATGTGTGTTGTAATGTCTAATAGTGTTCTGCTGTCTGTTATCATCAGCCCAGATTAGGAATGTTTTGGGCAGTATCAACATTAAGAACACAAGAGTACTGTGAATATGATTCCTCTGTATGAAGGATACAAAGTAAAGAATGACCCACCTGTCCTTGCTCTTCCTAGCTGTGACACCAAGCAGCTGAATGTCAACTTGGTGATACAGTTCCTTTACATAACTTGGCCTGTTGACTTCCATGTATTAGTTTTAGTCTACATGGAAGTCTTCAATAGATTTCCACTAAGTGTACTTTGTTACTTGTTAGTCCTGTGTCCTTCATCTTTGGCATATTTTTCATTCAAATGAAGGACATGTCAGTTGGCCTCTTTAATCTGTTCTTCTGAGCAGGAGGGGAGTCTTTTAGCTAAGCTTTGTGTGCTTGTGGATACTCACAAGGTTGTCACCAGTAAAAGCTAACCAGTTAATAATAGTATAGTCTTCATCTGTTCATAGTCATCTACCTTTTATGGTAGATGCACATACAAAAATCTAAGCATTTTCGGATTTTTAGGATTTAACAAAATTTTTGAGTTGTTTGCTGTTAGGGGTATGAAAATTCACTGTTGCTGATGGTAAGCAAATGCAGATTGGTAGACTGGAAAAAAACAGCCCACCAGACTATAGATTTTTCATCTTCTTTTTTGGTAAGGTAATTAAAGAATTATTTCCAAGGGGGTTTTGTGATTTAAAAACATCCACAAGATCTTCCTATAAGTAATGATAGCTTAAAACAAACTGATACAATCACAAGATGTACTGGATCAGCTAAAGATACTAACAAATCTGTGATTGTCTCTAGAGCAGATACAAATGGAATCTGGAAATTTTGGTCTATATAATATTTAAAGTATGTTTACCAGAAAAGGTATTGTAGTAATTAGTTATGTTTTTATCATTATCACAAATTTCTGCCATTTAAACTGAGAATTCAGGTTGACTGCAAGAACCAGTTGTGCAGTATGCCAGCTGCAGTATCTCCAAGAGATACCAAGTTTGTGGAGTCTAGAGACTCTTGTTTGATGGGTTATGGAGGGAATGGGGTTTTCAGGCTGCTTTGCTATTGCCAACTCAAGGGGAACAGCTCTGCACCAACCACATTCCCCTCAGTGCAAATCAGGGGAGGTGTGTAGTACACCTTTCCCAGAGTGGCATGGTGTCTGACTAAAATAACCCATGAATCTGTACACTGTCCTACCATGTGGCACCTGATCCTTAGACACAGAGCACAGGCCAGCAGTAGCAGTGTGTGCTTTACTTTTAAGTAGTCTCTTCCTTCCTTGATCATTTCAAGCTCTAATCCATGCCTGATTACTGGAAGCATTAGTGGCAGGAGGAGCCCTAATTGGAAGAGGTGGAAAAAATACTCCATAATTGTTGGTGTCAAGATTATTCAGACCTAATAGGAATTTATAGATGGCATAGATTTCCCATTGTTTGAGTCTTATAAAATAATTATTTTTAAAAGTCCAGTGTGGCCATGTTTTTTGCTCATGTGTTAACTTGGGATTTTTTTTTTATGTGTGTCTTGATTTAGATAAGCTACCAACAGACAGAGGAAGACTAGTAATGGAGCATGTCTTCAAATTGCAAGAGTTTTGTAACAGCATGGTTAAACTGTGTCTAGATGGATATGAATATGCATATTTGAAAGCAATCGTCCTCTTCAGTCCGGGTACGTAATTATTCCAAATGTAAAATTGTAATCTGTGCTGTTTGTTGCCTTGTAACTGTTTCATTATACGCAGTTACTGCCTCAGTTGTTGAGGAATCTTGGAAGGTGTGTGAGGACTGTTAGGAAAAGGAGGGTTAATCTTCTAATGTAAACAGCTGAATGTTGCTTTGGGGATGTTTTTTGCCCAGGGAGACTTTGATTCTTTTTATTTGTAGATTTTTATTCTTGGCTGTGCCACTCATGCTTTTTGTTGTTTTGGGTTTGAGATTTTGGTTGTTTTGGGCTTTTTTTTTTTCTTTTTATTTATTTATTTCTTGCTTTTAATTCTGTGCTTCCTTTCTGGGGTACATTTTTTGAAGACTTGCAGTTTAATTTTCTGAAGTGTTGCTCTTGCACATCCAAATGAGATGGATTGAAGTTGGGATTTTAATATATGGAAGACTATCTGGGCATCAGTTCTCACATTCAGAATTACAGAAGCATCACCTCCCTCCACAGAGACAATGCAAATAGCATTTCTGGTGAATGAACACCACAAACATTCACTTGTGTTATTATTTCTGTCTTCCAAACAGTATTTGCTTAATGTAGTACTCTCAGTAGCATTACTAGACTTACATTAGACAGTGAAAGTAATATAACTTCATTTCCCTTCTGGGTGATTAGTTTACAGTAGGGAGGAAAGAGTCCTCTGGTTATGGTAGATATTACTGGGTAATTACATTGTGTAACCCATATGCCTGGACTGTAGAAAGTTAGAAAACTAATTTTCTTTATTTGAAAGTTGTAGAATTAACTTTTCACAAAAGGCTTTCAGGTATTGTATCAGTATCCTGCAGGCCTTAGATTCATCATTCAGAACTGGGATTTAATACAAAGCCAAAACCAAGTCTTTTGATTAAGGAAAACTGTACAAATCTCAAGAATGTACTTCTCTATCTCCAAGAATTTTTCACTCTCACATTTAGAAAGTAAGTCTTCAGTTACTCCATTTTGCATTAGAAGGTTTTAAAAGCACCAGCAGCTTCCTTAATCCTTGTTGCTCTGCCTTTTGTAGATGCTGATGTCGTGTAGAAAAGATTGGAGCAGATGTTAAAATGCTTGCAGAATCTTAGTGACCCCTGTCAGTAGTGTAGGATATGGAGGAGATCTGGGTATTTGTTTCTTGTTGCTTCTGTAGACTTATTAGATCCAAGAAGAACTTCCTTTTTGCATTCAGTTGCATTTCACCCTTACACAGAAAAATTAGTTCAGGTGAGAAAATCTTTTAGAACTTGGACACTTCTAAAAGGAAATTTTAATCAGGTTTTCTAATACACGGAATTCATGTATTGTGAGGTTCTTACTTTGCAGTTTCCCTCAGATTTGCATGATCTTTTCTATATGTAGTATCTACCAGTAAAAGTGGCAGCATGACCAGGAATTCATGGTATTCGTCTATATGCACAAACAAAACCCTGCATATCTTCCATTGCTACATATACATACATACATATACATACATATATATATCAGTCTTCCATTACTGCAGATGAGATGCATTACTTTACATTACATTCCATTATTGCATTCTGAGATGAAAGACATTCATGCAAATAAAAGGTGGTATAAGTAGAGACAGAACCCTTCAGGAAAGATGATCAATTTCCAGAGGATATTCCTATTGAGATACTTTTCTATTGTGGATCACCAAAGAAAATCACATCCTGGATGTTTTACTATAAAACAAAATCCTGCTGTCTGTCCTTATGATTAGGAGAGTCTTAACTCACTGTTAAACCCACCGAGTTTAAGCATAATATTAAGCATATGTGAAAACCTTTGCACTTTTCCTTTTCTGCTGAGGACTGAACAGTTGCAAATACAAAATTATTACAGAAGCGACTTTTTTTTAAGTGGATGGTCGGAGGATGTTTGCTGGCTTAACTTTAATAAATAATACTTGCAGGAGATGTAATTCTCCTGCAAGTGTTTCTTACCCCAAAATAATCCTTTTCATGGTGTTCTTATACTAAGAACTGGTGCAGGTTACTCCAGGAAAGAAACAAAATTATGGCCAAATACCTCAAGTCCATTTTTTAGAATGATATCCACTAGGATTTAGGATCGAATCCTCTGGCCCATGTGGAAAAATCAGTCCTGTTAGACACCAAAAAATACTTCTTGAGGAATCTTGTACTTGCAAACTATTTGTTTAGTCTGAAGTTTATTTGTCTCCATCCAATTATATTTGACAACACAAAAGGTAGAAGGAGAAATACTTTGGGAAAAAACCTCTTGTCCAGTGACATGATTGAGAGAAATTTTCTTCAGCTGATGTTTTCAAATTCACATTACTGATGAGTAGTTGTTTTAATGGCAATGTGTTGTCAGGACTCTTGATCCTTGAGCCATAGAACAAAATCTTCATACACATGAAAGTCATGTTTAGTACCTTGAACAGAAGGGATGTCCTGGCAATGACTCACAGGCCAGAAATGAAAATTGCAGGGATTTTACTGCTCTGCTGAAGGATGGGGCTGGGCTGTGCATGCAACAGAGCCTTAAGGGAAGAACCTCTGCTTTAGCAGGCCCTAGTGATTCAGCTGTGCCAAGCTAGCTGTTTGATTGCCACAAAACAGCCTTGGGCAAAGAGATTAGTGTAAAGGGTGTGCCAAGAAAGCTTCACATCTTAGTAAATGGCTGCAAGTGTACAAGCAGTGGTCTTCAGACTACTGTTTCCAGAAGTTGACTTCTCACTGTGTTGCTGACATGGCTGTAAAAGCAGCAGCATGAAGTGATGCATTTTGCATATCAGCTCTAACTCTTCATCTACATAATGTGTCATGCTAGTAGGACAGTAAAATTTTTACATTCAGATAGATGGATAATAGAATTACAGACCATGCAGAGAGCAAGTACTGGATAATAATTTCCAAGAGTGACTTGGCAGTTAGGTTGATGTTCTTTCATTTTAGCAATACTTACATTTCAGGTCACTGCTAAAAATTATGATTCGCACATTTGAAATTTTTGCACCAAATAGTTGAGAAAGAACCTGCTACATACAAGCCTGTCTGAATTGAAAAAGCATTTTGGCAATGCTCTCAGGCACATGGTGTGATTCTTGGGGTGCCCTGTGCAGGCCCAGGAGTTGGACTCGATGATATTGATGAGTCCCTTCTAACTCAGCATATTCCAAGATTCAATGCTGTTTTCTACATGTCTTAGACAGTTCACAGCTTTTTACTGTTTCTTCCACTGATCCTAATTTTGTCTTTCACTTTTCACCTAAATATTATTTGCGCATCCAATGTTCTAGAAAATGTCAGTGTGTTGAAACAATCCTGGTTTACTGCTACAGAGAACAGAGTTGTATCATCAAGATTAACATAAACATTGCAAGCACTGAATTTATTTGAACCCTTTAAAATGTCTGATTTTATTTATGGAAAGTTAAGTAAAATGTAAATGTAAAGAAAGATAAATACTAGGAGGTAAAGTAGTGTCTACCACTAAAACTGAAGTTGCTGCACCTACGACATAACTATTTCAGTATGTTGGCAACTGGATAGTCTGTTTGGATTTTAATTCATTTTCTGTAGAACGGGTATAACAAAGAAGAGCGGTTTTTTTCAGATCACCCAGGTCTAGAAAATGTGGTACAGATTGAGAAATTTCAAGAAAAAGCTTACATGGAGTTCCAAGACTACGTAACAAAGGCGTATCCGGACGATACTTACAGGTCTGTAAACTTAGATGCTAACTTGATTGATTCTCCTTTCAGAGTCACTGATTTGTACAGTTTTTCATGTAATAGACATATACATTTCCTTCTTACCTCCTTCAAGTTAAGAAATTACCTTTAGAACACTTCAAATATTATGCCTGTGGTCATATATATTATGAGTGGTATTTTTCATCTCATTATTAATTTCTAATATTAAATATCAGAAATAAATATTAGTAACATTCAATTTGAATTGCATCTGTTTGGACTATTTCCTTGTTTATTCTTAAATCCAAACATACATAGTACATGTAGTTGACCAGCATTTGCACATTTTCCATGCTGTTCAAGATATGAGTAAACATAAATTTAATGCTGTACTGATTTATATATTTAAGCCTTTCACAGACTAGATGTAACAAACTTTGACTAGCAGTGTCCCTTGTCAGTTTTTTCTCTTCTTTTACTAATAACATCATGGAGAACAACACCAAAATCTGTGATCTGCTAAGTAACACTTTTCACCAAACTTATTTTCCAGACTATCGAGACTTCTTCTCCGATTGCCTGCTCTTAGGCTGATGAGTGCTGCCATCACTGAAGAGCTGTTCTTCGCAGGACTAATTGGAAATGTTCAGATTGACAGCATCATCCCGTACATTCTGCGAATGGAGACAGCAGACTACAACTCTCAGATCATAGGTCATGGTGTGTAAAAGTAGCAGCCCAGGATTCTGTACCATGGCAATCATGGTGATGTAAATGCATACCCTGTCTCCAAGAGATGGTCATAAGCCTTCCAGTGCACCTTTCCAAAGAAGGCTCATATTCCTCCTTTCCAGTACACTTGGGAAACATGGTGGAGTGTATTAGGATATAGGATCACTTCCTGTTGTTCATCTGTCTTCAAGGACTTGTAAATTAACTTGATATCTGAAGAAAGTCAAGAATTTGATCTACCTATTTTTGTAGGTAGACAGACTTGGAATATTTATGAAGTTCAGGCTCATGAGGAAACTGAAGAAGCTTTGACTGAACTAAGGTATCTCAACTTAGTTTGATGTTTTAGACAAATAAATTAACTTTCCTCTCTGAGTCTTGTTTTCAGTGTTTTGCTACTAGTTCTTTTTCACGTATCAAATTGAAAATACATGATCAAACATCCTGAAAAGGGCAGTTTCCATGCAGACAAGACCCAACTTAGTTTTGGCTGTTGTTTTGAAGAGAGATTTGTTTCTTGCTGAATTAAACCATGGATGCCATTACAAGTGTAGGGACAGTAAAGGATGTTCACATTTTAAAATATTCTGATGCATTGATGCAGTTGATCAAGAGAAGCAGCAAAGAGTCAGTAGTGACAGAGTCAGTTTTGCAGATGCAACAAAATACTGTATTGTAGCAATAACATGGTAGACACCAGCTGTTTTATACTACAAAGAACTAACAGAGAAGTGTATACTGCAGGCATTCAAAGACAGCACACTCCTGCTTTTTCTGGTCTCAAAGCTTTTTCACCTTACCCTTTCCTCTTTCATACTCAGTGCCCAGTGATGGAGGCATTCTAGATGCCTCTTAACTTTTCCATGTCTTTATTATTTGTTACGGCTAGCCCTTGAGTATGTCATTCTCTTTTCCAACCAGTCCTGTGTTTACTTTTCAAATTTGAGTTTGTCAAATCCAGTGTCCTTCTGTATGGGAGCACTGCCTCTGCTGCTTTTCCTTTCCTCATTAGAAATGAGTCTAGATGCTCCATACATGTTGCCTGAATCATACTCCATAGCTCCATCTAAGGATGAGTCCTTAATCTTAAATGTTCTTCTGTGTTGAGGATGTGACTCACAAGTAACACTGACATGTGGTTGCTTCTTGATTCCTTTTGACACAGGAAGTTACACACCTCTGGCATGTTTATTTCCTGTTGGTTAAAATGAGAGAAATAGCCTAGTGAAAGTGATGGTTTTCTTCAGACATTAGTATTTAGCATTTTCTGAATCGTGGATCAAGGCTGAGTTCTATTTAGTATGACCCCTTTCTTTCTCTGGTAAAACTGAGTGAGGAAGAGCCTCACCCAATCAAGAAACACATGACTGCACCAGAAATTGCTTAGCCAGAAGATCAGATGAAATGGAGGCCTTTGCCCACTCTGCAGTGGTAGTTCCAAGGCCACCGTAACACCAAGAGACTACTAGATGAGGCTTGGGTACTGAAGTTCTTGAGTTCTGTAGTTTTTCTCAGCACCTGAGGATTGCTACTAGACAAAAAATCAGAGAACTGTTTCTGACACTGAATTTCTGTGTTCTTCTTAATTCCATTAACTGAGCTGCTTGGATATTGCTCTACCAAAGCTTTATAATCGGAGACTGTATCATAGAATCACAGAATCAGATGATGGTTGGGGTTGAAAGAAGCTTAAAGATACCTAGTTCCAGCCACCTGTTTGGACAGGAACATCTTCCACTAGACCAGGTTGCTCAGAACCTCATCAAACCTGGCCTTGAATGTTTCCAGGGATGGGGCATCCACAGATTCTCTGGGCAACCTGTTCTAGGGCTTCACCACCCTCACAGTAAAGAATTTCTTAATATCTAATGTAAACCTTCTCTCTTTCAGTTTGAAGCCATTCCCCCTTGTCCTGTCACTACACACCCTTGTAAAAAGTCCCTCTCCACCTTTCTTGTAGGCTCCCTTCAGGTACTGGCAGGCTGCAGTTAGGTCACCCTAAGCCTTCTCTTTTCCAAGCTGAATGATCCCAGTTCTCTCAGCCTTTCCCCACAGGAGAGGTGCTCCATCCCTCTGATCATCTTGGTGGCCTCCTCTGGACTCTCTCCACCAGGTCCATGTCCTTCCTGTGCTGGGACCCAGAGCTGGATGCAGCACTGCAGGTGGGGTCTCACAGGAGCAGAGCAGAGGGGCAGAATCCCCTCTGTCCTCTGCTGCCCACGCTGCTTTGGATGCAGCCCAGGACACGTTTGGCTCTCTGGGCTGTGAGTGCACACTGCTGGGTCATGTCCAGCCTTTCATCCAGGAGAACCCTCAAGTTCTTGGCAGGGCTGCTCTTGATCAGTTCATCCTCCAGAATATTTTATGTGGGACAAGCTCAACAATGATTTACTGGAAGGATGTGTGAGAATCTCACTTTTGTTGTGTGGGGGATTTTACTTCTTTGTTTGGGTTTTTTGTTTTGTTTTTCCTCTTTATCTGAAGGAAGCTTCCATGGATATGCAGATGTGCAAGTTTGTAAGGGCTGGCTTACTAGTAATACTGTTGAAGAAGTGTGCTGATTTCTGTAGAGTACCTGCATGTATCAACTACCTCATCTTGTGACTGTAGTTCAGTGAATACTCCAAATGGTCATTTTACATAACACTTCAATAGGCATTTTGGCATTATAGATAAACTGGCGTAACACTGGGGGCTTTTTTCCAAAAAGAAGTGGTCTTAATTCTGCTTCTACTTGCGTTTCCTGTATCGTGTGTAACGATTTCTAGGTGCAGGGTGAATAAAGTCAGAAGATGAGTTTACAGCTATACAGCCATGGAGGCAAATGCAGAGTGGAACAAAGCCAGCAGTGGGGCTGCCTCTCATGAAATACTGTAATTGTACCATAGAGGATGTACTGCCTCCAGGGGTTCGGAAAGAAGCGTGTGCCCTTGCTGTGCTGTGTTAGGGTGATCTTTCTGTGCCAGCTGGAATGGACCTGGCTGAACCTAATCCAGTCAGTGGGGAAGTCTTCAATCAGATGGGCTTCCTGGTCCTGGTTCATGGTGCAGCTTCAGCTCTGGTGCAGGGAATCTGGGGTTTTTTCTCATTTTTTCCTTTTGCAG
Organism: Trochalopteron elliotii; assembly: GCA_024734555.1. Lineage (NCBI taxonomy): Eukaryota > Metazoa > Chordata > Aves > Passeriformes > Leiothrichidae > Trochalopteron > Trochalopteron elliotii. Next base: position 56,484 of record JANPWX010000246.1, read on the forward strand.
ACTTCAGGTGGAGATGCAGGCTATGGCTGACAGTACACAGAGCAGGTTGACCTGATTAAGTGGTTGTCTGCTTACCTAGCTCTGGCATGTAGCCAGTGCTTCTGTGAGTAGACTCCACTTGCAGACAGCCCTCTTGCCTTTCCTCTTCTTTTCCCAGTTGGTTGTGGGGACTGGTGAGCTAAGTCAGCACACCTGTAGATGATGGGGCAGGTTCTAGCAATACCAGATAAAAGAAGCAGGAGCCAAAGCCTAAAAGTGGGACTCTATCCCTTTGGTGGCCCAAACTGTAAAAATGATTTGTCAGTCGCCTGAAAATTTATCCTAGTGATTCTGTTTTCCAATGTTTCCTCCCGCTTAGAACTTGCTTACAAGAAAAGGTAGTGAGAGCACTGATTTTAAATTAATTGCACAGGCATGCCTATAAATTCACCTCTTTCTGTATTGCTCTGTGCTTTTTAATTACTCCCTTATGCTTTTGCAATTGTCTCATTTTCCCTTGCTTGCCTGCAGGTCCAGCTGCTTCAGTTTTGTGTTGTTACTTGTCCCTTATATATGCACTGTGTAAATCTTGATCTCATGTGAATTTAAAAAACAGTATCTAGCTGTGTGTCAAGGGTCACATAAATATTCCTCAGTTCATTGATAAAGACAGTCTTACTCCTTTAAATATGCCAACTGTTCTACCCTCTTGAACAGTGTGGTAGATAGAACAATAATCCAAGAATAGCTCATTTAGCTTGCTGTGTTCATTGAGCTTTTTCTCTATGGAGCACTTAGCACAGTAGCATCATTTGTTTCACAAATGTGTTTGGATTCCTTGGCATAGTTTATTATCTATAAAGCATAGCAGACAACTGCTCTAGTGTATAGAGAATTCTTGGGAGGTTCTTATTTAAGCACTAACTCAGGCACGTTTAATCATAGAGGGATTGTTAAGTGTGTTCTATTTTATGTGTAGGAGTTTATTAAACAATTTTGGCACAGGCTAGGCTGAATTCTTAATTAGTATATGATTAGTTTGATAATGAAAGTGAGGACTGGTTTCCATATTAAGGTACAGAGTACCTGTAAGCCCAGTGTGATGACCTGAGGTAAAAAATCCTTAGTTGACTTTGAGGTGTATCATTAAATACTGAAGCAGTATCACTACAGAGATTGTTTCCTCTTCTTTTGCAGTTAGTTTTCTGTTATATTAACTTTTTGAGCTTTCCTAAAAAGTGTTGACCTTCCTGTATTTGTCTTTACTGTGTGTCATGGTTTAACCCCAGGCAGCCACTTGCTCCCCCACCAGTGGGACTGGGGAGAGAATGGGAAGAGTAAAGGCTGGAAAACCTGTGGGTTGAAATAAAGACAGGTCAGTAGGGAAAGCAAAGGCAGCACAGACAAGCAAAGTGAAACAAAGAATAATTCACTGTATCCAGTTGACAGGCAGGTGTTCAGCCATCTCCAGGGCAGGTTGCTGGCTGAATATCCAATGTGATGGCAGGGCCCTATCATGCATAATGGTTACTTGGGAAGACAAATCCCATTGCTCTGTCTCCTTTTTCCTCTTTCCATTTTTATATACTGAGTATGATGTCGTGTGGTATAGAATATACCTTTGGTCCCTTCTCCTGGCTGCATCTCTTGCGCATCTCCCTTGTACCTCCAACTTCCTCACCAGTCTAGCAGCACAAAAAGCAGAAAAGGTCTTGGCTGTGTGTGAGCACTGCTCAGAAATAACAAAAACATCTCTGTATTATCAGCCCTGTGTTCATGACAGATCCAAAACAGAGCCCCATACCAGCTACTGCAAAGAAAATTAACTTTCCCCCAGCCCAAACCACCACACTGACAGAAGAACAAAAAGTAAAGTTCACAGTAACTTCTGCAGTCATAACTAGTTAGTGTACCTGTACCTCTAAAGTATTTAGATCATACTTGTGTAACTTCATTGGTTTAATGGGTTGATTTCATCTAGGAAAGACCCCTGTATTAGGACACATTCCATACATAGTAATTAGAAGAATCATTATTCATTCCATACGTACAGAATCAAACTGGTTTAATAGTGCCAGCAGGGTAAGTTAGACTACTAAAATTTTACAAACATTGTTTTTGTACCAGTAAAACTGGTCAGGGGTATGATAGTTTATTTACTTTATTTACTTTTTTCCAAAGTAAACTGAAGATCTTTGGAATGGACTGAATTTTCTCATGTTGTGTCTTCATGCTGATGTGGTTTATTCTTACTCATTTAAAGGATTTTAAATCAGAATCAAGGCACTTGATCGTGGGACAGCTCTACCAACAGTGTAATATAATAAAATGAGAGATGTTGTTATTTATATCAAATTGAGCATCAAAACATAAAGAAATGTACTTCTGCTACTACTTTTAAAGTCCTTAGTCTACATTGATATAATATTTTAAAATATTATTAATAGGAACCTCCTACTAGGACAATTAAAGTTGTGTAACTTTCTCCCTGGAGAAGGGTAAGTTAAACAGTGATGTCTGCTGGGTATAACTTAACTGTACTAGTGGAGAGGTTAGTGCTTCTGACTACCAACCTTCAAAATTGCTGTCTGCTCTCATGGGAATGTTTTCTGACCCATTTCAGTTGAAGTAGGCCTGAAATACCTTAATAAAGTAAGTATTTCATAAGTTATTTTGACTAAAATGTTGAGAAAACTCTGGCACATAAAAGCTGAGGAAGACGTAGAGAGGAGGGATTTAATTGGTGCAAGCTAATGAGTTTTCCACTGCTGTGGTGGCCTACACAGTGCTTATCTAAAGTAGTAGTAGAACACCACTGGACTTGATGATGCCAGATTCACCACCACCCAGTTTATAATAACTGATGATAGTGATGCATTAAAAAATAATTCTGGGTCTTGTCAAGAAGGCTCACTAACTCATTTACTAGGGACATAAACTAACGATTTGTATCTTACAGACAAAAAGATTTTGGTGAAGCATTTTGAGTCTGAAGATTGAACAGAAAAGCAGTAAATGCATTTTAAATGCATTTAAGAGGAAGTCTAATGCCTGCCTTCTGTCAAAATGCCTGCCTTTAGATGCTGCTTCTAGTGGGTGGGGGAATTGAGCTTTTGTAAGGAAAAGAGATGGCTATATAATTCTGTTTATTATTTTTTCAAATGTTTTTGAAATAGCTTCCTTTTTATTTAATTATGTGGCAAGTAATGCTGTCAAACAATCAAGTAATAAATTTGAGAACAACTGCAGTAATTATCCTTGTAAAGCAGGTCTAATCACTGTAAGTACAGATGCTGATATTTGTGTTACTCTGTACCTAGAGCAACAGAAGCAAAACATTTCTGTGCTGTGGATCTTCTGAGAAGGGGATTTTTCCCTATTCCCAGAAATAAGAAAATATGCAAAGGGATCATCACAGACTAAGGGAATACAAGGCTGCCAAAGTAGAATGTATTGTACATTTGCAGAGGCAGCGGTCTAATCATATTGGTGGTCCTAAAGTTGTTAATTTGACATAGTTGTCAACAACGCATCTTTTTAAAGGAAAAGTTTAGAAACGTTATGTTTGTTCTGTAGTGTTACAGTGTGTCAGATGTTAATGGTAGATCTGCAGAAGGTTGTGGAAAGAAGTAAAGGCTTAAGCTGTGACAGTGTCATTGGCTAAATGGCCGTGGGACAAAGTACTTCTTACTGCTTCATTTTTTAGAAATTTTGTGGTAAAAGTAAAGGGAAGGATGTTAGTCTGATGTGAAAAAGGGAAACCAATAGTGCAATTGAGCAGTACTTCTTATAAGCAGCTATAGGCTTGCTGGTTGAAACAGCAGCAATTGAAAATAATTTTTGCAAGAGAATTCAAAGTGAGATGTAAATGAGGTAAAAATTATTTGGGCAATCTCTGCAAACAACATAATTGTTGTTGTAATTATCCTGCTTGTGTTGGCAGGAGCCTTGGGTCTCCTTTCTCCCTTGTTGTCATAATATAACTAATATTATTACAGTTCTTTTAACTGTTGGACCTTATAAAGCAGATCCTAAAAGTATGTGCAGCTTTTTAATGTTGTGGTTTCTGGTCTTGTAGAATTCCAGGTTTCCTCTTTCAATGTTTTAGATAACTTTAGAAGGGAAACAAAAATGTGACTAGCAGTCTTAAGTATCTGAATAAAGCTTGGTTTATTGTGATTTGTCTCATTCATTTTGAAAGGAGAAGAGAGTATTCTAAGGAAAAACCTGTCAATTAATTGACTCCATCTACTTCTTTCCTATACTAGCAATAAACATTTCTCATATATGGGCTTGCGTGTCCTTTGAACGTTTGTAGCATGGTTTTGAGAAGCATGGAAAAGAGCATTTCTGAAATCAAGAAGATTCACATTAGATGAGAACACCTTGAAGGTCACTTCTGGTTACTGAAGATCAAAACTCAGACAGATGATACTTAGAATCATTAAGGTTGAAAAAAGATCAAGTCCAGCTGTTAACCCGGCTCTCCTGTGGTTGCCACTAAGCCTGGTGCTGCACACACATGCATTTTGAACACTTCCAGGGATGGCAATTCCACTGCTTCCCTGGGGTGGTCTGTGCCAATGCCTGACTACCCTTTCAGGGAAGAAATTTTTACAGGTATCTAATCTAAAACTCCCTTGGTACAGCTCCTTTCAGGTGCTTGTAGAGAGCAGTAAGTTTCTGCTGTGCCTCCTTTTCTCCAGGCTGAACACCCCCACCTCCCTCAGCCACTCCTCACGCTCCAGACCTTGCACCAGCTCCGTTGCCCTTCTCTGGACTGCCTCCAGCACCTCAGAGTCTTCCTTGCAGTGAGGGGCAAGAAGTGAACATGGCA
>JANPWX010000246.1:81268-153301 GCA_024734555.1 Trochalopteron elliotii
ACTGTTGCTGATCCAGGCCAGGATGCCATCGGCCTTCTTGGCCACCTGGGCACAGCTGGCTCATGTTCAGCTGCTGTTGATCAGCACCCCCTGGTCCTTTTCCAGACACTCTGCCTGCTGGGGCACCCACCCATGTGCAGGATCCAATGCCAACAGAAGCTGTGATTCAGGCATGCTTTGACTGATACAGCAGAACTAAATTTCGCAAAAGGATTTATTAATGTAAAACCCTTCATTTGACCTTCACATAGACATTAATCCCCTTAATTCTTCTGAATGATTTTTAAAGTAAGACTGATGTGCAGGTAATGGCAACAAGTTCTGCTGTTTGAAAATCACTGAATACACAAATGCATAATACATAAAACCTGAAAATATTAAAAGACACAGACTCAAATAATGTGATTTTATTTATACAAAAATGATGAACATCCACAGGAATATTTACAACTTTAAACAGTTTTCAGTTACAAAATAAAAATTCTATTCTTCCATTTAAACAGTATGAATTTGGTCTGCTCCAAATAAAAGCCTGTTTGGATGGTAAATAGGAGACAGCAGTTACAGCAAACAAATGCACTGGATGTGTCTTTCCAGACATCTCTTTACATTATGATGTAATAAACATAGTTGAGTAATTGAGTTTCCATGCACAAAATATTTAGTAAAATGTGTTCCACAGCTAGCTGCTCAGTTTAAGTCCTTTGGGCACACAATTTTAAGTTAAAGAGAATTCAAGATCTTAGAAACTTTAATTTACCTATGAATAAAAATGTTAGAACTAGTATTTAATGCTAATGTTTGTCTCATACTCTACTAACCCATCTTAAATTGATTACGAACTATAGATTCTTATAAGAAGAGGTAGCCAAATGTCTAAAAACTTCTGATCTTGTTTTAGTGTTTAGCCAAATCAAGACGTGAATATTTTACTTTTGATGGTAGTGAATCAAACTGGGAGGTGAACTGGGGAAATAGGACAAGTTTGAAAAGCAACCATTTCACAAAGTGTTGTGAAAATGCTTGTGTTGTGGGTTCTTCATATGCCACAAAGCACCAATGCAGGAGAGAGGAAAAGAAATATTCAAACACATTTACAAAGACAATTTATTTCACACATTATGTGACTGTAATATGTATACTACCATTTATAAGGCTCTGTTCCAATCGCTTTATGTCACAAATTTTTTGATTGATCAGCCACTTCTGGAAGAAGTCCTCTGATTTCCACCGAACACTTTAAACTATTTTCTCCCTCTGCACCACAAACTAGAGGTAGTTTGACACCACGTGAAGCAGAACTTGGGAACCTTATTCAGTGTGTGTTTTGACTTTTATTGCTCTGTTTTGCAGCAGGGAAAATATCAAAGCATAAACTGAAATCAAATTAGCTTGCTCCTAGCCAAATTTCTGATTCATTTGCTGCTTCAGGACTTGCCATCTTTGTTGGTGTGCAGTCCCTATGAAAATATGAAGAAGGTCTTCCCTTTGATACTATAAACTGGAAGAAACACATCACATTTATGTTATATTGGTATCAGTTTTGTTTTGGATACAGTAAAAAATCATGCCAGAAGTCACCCTGAAGAGACATGATAATAATTTACTTAGCTTCAGTCAGCAGTAGTTTTTGAAAATTAAGTAAAAGCCCTTTGTATATAACAAGAGGAAAGTATTAATTTAGCACATTTGTATTACAATAAAAGAGAATAAGAGCTTTGATCAGACTCCAACTGCATTTCCAACACTATCTGGTCAAATCTCTACTGTTCCTGAGGGAAGTCAGATCTACAGCCCTAAGTCCCTGATTCATAAGGTACTCTATTGAAATGCTGGAAGTCAATGAAATTTCATGTATAGTTAATATTAAGAATTTGACTTCCAGGCCCACTACTAACTTTAGAGAAGCTCTTGGAAATTAAAACTTCTTCAGAGCTCTTTTAGTATCTTGGACCTGACCTTGAGGTATATCGAGGGAATAAGGTAATTTTGGTTTGCATTTTCATTCTTGGCCTTTTTGTGATGAATATTAACTGTTCTATCATCTCTTTCTGCTGTGAGGCCACAGAATAGCTATTAACGTAGAACTCAAACTATTAATTAAAAGTTAATTGCTCTTGATTTTGTAACTACGACTAACTTGATTCAGGGGACTATGACAAGTGTTTCATACAGTAAAATCAACTGACTACATATGCATTGCATTTGACATAAAAATGGCTTCCTTTCATGTGGGTTTCATAGTTCTAGTTCCATATATGCTATTACAGTGTTAAAATTTTAAAAAAGTTAAATAAAATAAATGCACCAGAATCATCAGTAAGTATTTCCTAATGAGGTATACCAATGATTTTAAGAAAAAAAAACCAAAACCCAAACACCTAAAGCTGAATTCTGTTTTAAAGTGTCAAACAGAACAAATCATATTGCAAACAAAGGGTCTTTCAAAGAATGGTATGCATTTTCAATGCCTTCTGCACTAAAAAAGCTCTGTTGTCTTGGTATGGCAATTCCAGTTTAAACATAATATTTAAATATACAATGGTTTTAAAATTTTCAGAGAGGAGGGTACACATATTTGTTTACTGTTCTTTGAACAATAGTTTATACAGTGTTTCATATTGTGTACAGAACTCATTTGACATGAAGTTTTGAAACAAATAAGATATTTTGTCTTTGATTCTCGAGAGTGTATTTTCACTCTGCTTGAATTATTACTGGAGCCATAAAAAGATAATACATCCTGCAATTGCTGGAAGATAACTCATTTAGTCTCTTTGGCATCTGTAGTACTGTAACAACTCTAGTGCCTTCTCCCTGTAATTGCAAACTGTTTTTTAAAATATTTTTTCCTTTGATGTTTTTTTAATAATTGAACTGTATTTTGTTTTTGTGATACAGAATTTGTTGTACTGTTTTAATGTACTGCTATGCAAGATTTTAACTGCCATTCAAGGAAAGGAGCATTGATATCCTACAACTTCTCACAAAGGAGCTTACATAGTCAACAAAGATCCCAAATCTGTGAAATTCCTATACCAATCTGTTCTTGCTAAATTGCAAAGTGAACATCAGCAACTCAACAACCTATACACAAATCACGAGGAAATGTACAACTGCCACAAATCTGTTTTGTGGGTTTTTTTAAAATAAAGCATAAAGTTTATGAATCTGTTGACCAACAATCTGCCATTCTGAGGACACTTTGGACTTCAATGCACAAATAATTCTGCCCATTTAAGTAAACATTGGAATTTAATAAATAACACATTTTGTATCAACACAGAAATACATACAATTCTTTAGAAAAATATTACTTTACACTAAAAATGCAACAACTCCTAATCCTGACAAATATACAATTTTGTGTAGGTTGCGACGGATTCTGTTTCTTTGAACAGTTGTAGTCTGTTTTATGACCATCCTTAGATATTTTCCTTTAAACTTGCAGACACAATGCTGGCACTGCTATAATACAGTGCCTTCTTGAAAAGCTTCTATCCACCTGTTAGAAAATTAGACACTGTTAGGAAGTAGCTGATAAAAGAATAAATCTCACTGCTGTCACTAGCTCCAGATTCACACAAGAAGTAACATCATACTTCCACTACCAGTTGGTCTGTGAGTGCAAATTCCAAAAGCCACCCAAGGAGTCCAAACACACAGAGCTGCCTGGTACAAGGCTATCTGACAGAAGCTTTTCTCTGTACCTCTCCCATACTGAAGTTACATGCACAAAGAACTGGTGAAGCCAGGAAATCAAATGCTCAAAAAGTAGGCTATGCCAAGGTTCTGCATACCTTTAAAAACCCTCTCTTTTTCACTGCAAAGATGATCTGGGAGAAATCAGGACACTGCTGGAACTGAGGCAGCTATCTGCACAACCCAGGCTCTCTGCTTCTGCAGCAGGCAAAAGCCAGGACTGGTGGGGCTGAGGGAGGAAGTCACATGGCACATGCAAAGGCAGGGAAGGGCAAAGAGGACACAGGGGGAACTCCCAAACAGCTGATCCAAGGCTTCCCAGACTGAAAATTCAAAGTTAATATTCAGACACTTCTGCTCCCTATAGCTGTGGTTTCTTTTTCTACTTGGTTAGAAGGGTAATAAACATCCTCAGCTTCTGAAGGAGGCAAAAATTAATGTTCCTGAAGCACTCCAATGCTACAGAACAAATAATTCTGTTTTCTGAGTGAGTGCTGAACTGTCTGTATGTAAAGGTAAGAGGCCCACAAAATAAGAATTTTTTTCCTGAGTGGAAGTCTTGGAAGAACTGAATGAGACAAAGACTCTAATTATCTTTATCATGGAAATTCAAACTGGTTTGGTATTCACCGGGTATCTAAACATTAGTCACAGCTGTTGGCTCTTCCTTGCCCTGAGCATTTAATTTTTGTAACTGTGCAGGTTTTTTGAATTCAAGCTCTTGGCATGAACATATTAATCATGTATTAGTGCTCACACGTCTGCACACACAACCTAAACATCTACCTTACTTTTTAGTAATATTTTTAGTATTTTCCAGTGCTACGTATACATTAAAAACAACTAAAGTGGAATACATCTGAAAAAAAAAAAAAATCATAAGCAGCTTAAGCATTGAACATAGCACTGGAATTTAAAACCACATTGAAAAGTAACCATCTGTTAAAATTTATTATTGCACTTAGACAAATACATCAGATATTTCTTTGGTCCTATCAGGAAAAAATAGTATCCACTGATGCAAACAGGACAACAGAATATTTTTGTTTTTTCTTTTAAGGCTGTAAAAGCCATATTTATTCTGAAGGTTCTGCTAAATCTCCTAAGGATATTAAATACTTGGAGAAAGCTTGAGATGCAAAGTACTTAATGTTATTCCTAACCTCAGTAAAATACACTATGTCCAATTTCAAGTTTTCTTCTGATGAGAAGAGCCATTGTCTGAGTAGAAAAATAAACCTATTGAATGCCTGGGGGTTTTTTAGTTTGCTTTATATAGTACAAATGAGGACACGGGAAACAACAGGATAGCATCTTAATAGACAAGGGACCTTTTATGCACATCTGCACAAAATACTCCCAAAAATCAAATAAAGACTTCCAGATTTTTTTCTGTAGAGAAGTGTTATTAAGCACGCTCTCAGCTCTTCAAAATTTCCTGTTGTACTGGATACTTTGTTCTTAGTATAGTATAGGAACTTTCTGTTCCAATTTGCAGAAAAGTAAACCTGCAGCCATTTGAATGCTTAAGTAGTAATAATGGACTTGTAAATGCGTTGAATTTACTTAATAATGTAAAATTCATTTGGGGAAACTGCAGTGAAACCAGTCAGATAAGACAGGCGTATAAGAAGGACAGTTTACATATATTCCTTCTATGCTCATTTCTAGTTTACTTTATGAATCATGTAATGAATGTTGTCTACTGATTAATGACCAAGCTTCCAGGCTATTTTATATAAACTGACACAATACATAGCTTGATAAATATAACTCCAAATTTGACAGGACTTGAAACAAAACAGCTTGTGTGAATGTTCTCTGAATGCATGCTTTTAGTCTGAGTGCATGCCCAGGTACTCATGGGCATCAGCTCACAACACTTCAAACCTTGGCCCGGGCCCCAGTTTTACTGTTTGCTTTATTTTTCACTCCCATATATTGATTAAAATTAACTAATATGAACAGGTGAAATTAAAAAAGTAGCATATCTGTTAATTCTTAAAAACATTTTCTGGATTTCTCCAAAGGTAACATTCAATTTTCACTTGAGTAGACCAGGGTGAGAGGAATGGGTGAGGAAAGATTTCTTATTGTATCATTGACTTTCTCATTCTACATTCAGTCCTTTGCAGAGGTGAGTCTGCTTCCTTAATTTCAGAAGCCCTAATGAAACCAGAACCTTGTGTTTAAATAATTTAAAACTTTCATTTTCTTATGATATAACATGGATCTTTTATACATATGCTTAACGTGCGAATATTAACATTCACCACTTCCGAATTTTCTAGAAATATGTAACAGAAATGAATTCAAATAGTTTCTTACTTTTGAGCTGAATGGGGATCATCTGCCTTGAATATGTAAAATAAAGTGTTTTTGTGCAGTAAATGGAACACTCTAGACTCTGAATTTTCACCTTTTACTTCACTGACTGTGAATCCAAGTAAAGGCTGGCTCTCTAATGCTGCCACATCCTATGTTAACAGGGAAAAAAAGGAAAAAAATACAAAATTAGAGCTTGTAAGATATTCTAAGGCATGCATTTAGACTTCATACACCATGCCACTGCAGCAGACAATACAACAAATCGTTATAAATGGACACACACAGAATGCAACTTTTCCTATCCTCCATGCATAAGTCAGAGGGCAGGAAATAAAACCTCACAGACTTCAACATCACTGATCCTCTTTTCATTTCCCTGATAGTGTCTGCCTTGGCTTTCACTGCATGGTCTCATCATTCTGCCTGGCAAGGACTTCTTGTATCAACAGAGCAGCCACCACCTGGCAGCAGCCCAGAGGCCCATCAAGCCCAGTGCTGTCTCCAGCAAGCTCAGAAATGAAGTGGGATGCTATTAACTGCATTGAATATGCTAAAAGGAGGAGCTACAGATGCAACCTGTACTGTTCTCAAGTACTGAAGTCATTTCCAAATCTTTAAATGGCTAAACTTATCTCACTTTCTTTTACTGGAAATTAACAGGATAGGGGAAAACAAGGTTGCTGAGTGTTCACAAACAGTTGACTAGAAAAGACCCTTCCTCATTTAGCTCAGTTACTTTTTTTTTTTTTTTAATACTCATGTCTTTTTATTAATGAACACAATGCACAGCATTTTTGGAAAGGAAAAAAAAAAGTATTTTTATCCTGTGCAAATTCCAAAACAATGTTTGGTAACTAGGCAAGGTCCTGCAATGCTTATGAACAGAAGAAAAAAAAATATCTAAAACCTCCCCAGATTTACATAAACACTGACAGATCAGGTGGAGACTCTGGTAACTGCCACTATAATGAAGCAAAAGTGTCCTGTGACAGCAGCATTTCTTGATATTGGAAAAGAGTCATGTAAGGCTGAGAGCAATCTGTTTTACTGTCTCAGGTCATCATACCACTAACAGGTGATTTCTTTACCATTGATCTTTCTGTCACTTAGAACAAATATAAGTAGCTTAAGTGGCCAAGGCAACACTGCACCTTCCCTTTAGAGTCTCTAAATGATGTCCCCTGCAATGGCTCACCAAGATGAAAACTAAGGACAGATATGCCTCAGTTTAAGAAAATAGGAAAGAATTAATTTTGTGATTGTGAGCTGCAAACTGAAGCTACTCTGTAAGGCTAATATATCAGAGAAAGCAAACCAAAAGAAAATTTAAGCTGACTGTCAAAAACTTTGCTCTTTTTTACCTCTGACAAAGTTTCCTTTGCAAAGAAGAGACACAATGCTCTGAAATGATTTTCTAATTAATGTAAAAGTAATTGTTTTCTACATAATTATTTAAGCTATTTTTAGAACTACTTGGGTTGGGTTTTTTTTTAGTATTGCCAGTGCTGTAGTGGAAATAACATCACAGGTTTTGGACATAATTCAGAAGTTCTAAAATAAAGGTTTGCAGGAACAACCCAGGAACAAATCTGAGCACAAATCAGGAAATAACTAAAGTGGGGGTGGCATGGAGTGAAGAAGGATAATTTTTTACATGGCCAGGATAGGTTGGGCCTTACATTTTGAAAGGAAGTGAGGGATAGCAATACCTTAAAACAGATGTTTTGGATATTTTGCTCTTGAAAGCTAGTAGTAAACTAAAACAAACAATACAAAAACCTGAAGCCCGAGATTAATACATCCATATATGTTACAAAACATTCCAAGAACATTCTAAGATGCAATAAAACTCTATCCTCAGCAGATGTTGGGATACTACGTATACATACCATATATATATGTATGTATGCATATGTTAGAGATTACTCCACACTGCAATGGGACTACAGATTCTAAATAAAAAAGCAAATGCCATTACATAAGATGCATTTCTTTTATATCAAATGACAACTCCAGGCTGAAGACAACATATTGAGAAGTAAAGAGATTTAGTTTACTCCTTTTGCAAGCATTCAAAATACCTTATGGAACTGCAGAACAAGATAGTTCAAGATGCAGTTATAATGTTGCCTTTGTCACTAGTACACTGATGCATGCAAATAGATCCCCCATGTATTCAGAACATACCTACAACTGAGCAATGGTGTGCAGTGCAGAGGTACTCAAAGCTAGATCTAGAATCAGAAGCAGCGTAGCTATATCAATGTATTATGGTATCGAGTCTCACTGGGCCTCCTCAAAATACTGCATCACAATCAGATCAAATACTGATCTAACGTTATAGCTTTTTTTCTAGATCATAAGAATAAGCAACTTTGTCACAAAGACAGTATTATCATTGCACAATTAATTTCTAATATATGGCCTCTTACCTCACTAGCAGCATATGTGTATAGCACCTTATTTTTTATAACAAACCACAGGTGTTTCCATGGTTTCTTACTGCCCTTAGATCTGTGTAGGTAGCCACTCATTGTAGAGTCTTCTGTATTTGCTGAAACCTGAAGAGGAAAAACAAAATGAATCAACAAACCATAACATGATTTCACAGTATGGCTTTTTTTTTTTAACAGATTTCCAGAGTCCTACCTGTCAGAAACTGAAATTCTTACCTGATCTCAGGTTAATGTTGCTAACTAACTCAGGTGGATGAAAGACAAATTCTTTTACCTACTACCACCTATCTGGTTTGGAAGAGAGGTTTCCAGTAAATTCCAGAAGGTTGGAATTTAAGTTGGATACAACAGGACAAGAGAGAGCCGAAACGCTGAGGAAAACATACAGCTGGAGGACACACATTCCTATATGAGAAGAACCATAGAATCACAGAGGAGTTTGGCTTGGAAGGAACCTTAAAGATCATCTCATTTCAACTCCACTGTCATGGGCAGGGACACCTTCCCCTAGAGCCTAGATGGCTCAAAGCCCCATCCAGTCTGGTCTTGAACGCTTCCAGGGATGGAGAGTCCACAATCTCTTTGGGTAACCTGTTCCAGTTTCTCAGCACCCTTACAGTAAAGAATTTCTTCCTGGTATCTAATCTAAACCTACCCTCCTTCAACTTATGAAGGGTCCCCCTTGTCCTATCACTACATGCCCTTGTAAAAAGTCCCTCTCCACCTTTCTTGTAGGCCCCTCTTCTGGTACTGGAAGGCTGCTTCAAAATCCCCTTGGAGCCTTCTCTTCTCCAGACTGAACAATCCCAAGTCTCTCAACCTGTTCTATCAGGAGAGGTGTGTTCCAGCCCTCCCTCAACTTAGTAGCCCTCCTCTAGACTCATTCCAGCAGGTCCATGTCCTTATTACGTTGGGGACCCCAAAGTTGTAGTGCAGGTAGGGTCTCACCAGAGCAGAGCAGAAGGGCAGAATCCCCTCCCTCACCCTGGCTGGCCATGCTGCTTTGGATGCAGCCCAGGACACAGGTGGTTTTCTGAGCTGCAAGAGCACATCGCCAATTTATGTTGATCTTTTCATCCACAAATAGTCCCAGTCTTTCTCCCAGGGCTGGCATCAATCCATTCTCCATTCATCCTGTATTTATGTTTGGGATTTCCCTGACAAACACACAGGACCTCGTACTTGGCCTTGTTGAATTTTGTGAGGTTCACATAGACCCATCTCTCATGGCTATCCAGATCCCTCTGGATGGTATCCCTTCCCTCTGGTGTGTGGACCGCAACACACAGCTTGGTGTCATCAGCAAACCTGCTGAAAAATCACCTCCTCCCATTCCCAAGACCTACAGTAAGTAGGGATTCAATCTACCTTTCCTAATCATAAACCAAGAGGTGAGTTGGTGTAGGAGTCTTGTCACTGACTGTTGGTACAGTGATAAATCACAATTCAGGGAAACAGGGAAGCAAGAAAGAAATCACAATTTTAACTATAGCTCTGAATCAGTCTCACAGGTGTTTATGCAGTTTACACAGTGTTTCATGGTTCATGTCCCTGCCTATTGAAAACTAAGGCCCAAACCTCAGAGACACATTTTGACTGTTGATTCTAGGTAAGATGGTTAAAATAAGGACTTTTTTTTTCCTACTTGTAATATTGATGACATAATAGCAACAAGACACCACTTTTGACCAATGAAACACTTACTTCTTTGAGGGCTGCTGGAATTTTTTTCTGCTTTCTTCCAGAGGGAATACTTTGTAATACTGTAGACAAGGCACTTGATGGAGATTTATGGTTGACTGGGGATCCGCTCTTAGGAGTGCACTGGTTATCTAAAATGCACAGCATGGATATATTCATTTCATGTCACAGATGATTAAACATAGGCAATTCATTCTTGGACTTTTCTTCTTAAAAACAGCTGGCATTTTTATTCAGATTACAGGGTTACAACAGTAACACCTAATCACATTAAATTCAGCACTGAATTAACTTTTCAATGTTATCATCAACACCATGAGTTAGAATCCCCCAAATCACAATCATACTAACAAAACCACAAGAAGTGTAAAACTAATCAAATTGGTCTTGTTTGTTTTCAAAGTCTGTTTTCTGGGTGTTGAACTGCCTTTTCTCATAAAGAAGGTGATAATTCAGTCTTAAAAACAACAGCAAATTTTTACAGTTGTCCTCTATGTTGTCTGTACTTTATCTCTACCTTCCAATTCTCTACATCTGTTAACCTCTGAACCTTATTCAATAGGGATGCTTCTCTTCCAGTACACACACACTTCTGGACGTTCCCATGTCCCAGCATGTGCCTTCTTCACTGCCACAGGCAGTTACCTCACCTCTCTTGGAAGACTTCTGCAACACTTCACATCTTCAAAACCCCTTTTTCTAGCAACACCCACCACTTTTTTTACAGCTGCACTTGGAATGAGTGGTTTCATAAAGTCTACTTCTGCAGTTGGCCCTGAACTCGGTAAGGCTCTGAAATAATGAGAAGAGCAGGAGAGCAATGTGATTGCCAGCTGTACTGCACCTGCTCCCCAGCCCTTTTCCCAGCTTCAGGCAGCTGCAATTGCCTGCAGCACAGCAGCCTCTAGTGCCCAGCGCAGACACCTGCAGGTGGTTCAGACAATGGCCTTCCCATCACGGCAGGCTCCCTCTGTCATTTCCAGGGTTATCCGTGCTGCCTGCTGCGCCCCCATGAGAAAAGTTACCCCCAGCATGCTGGGATCCATAGCTTTATTATTTCACTGGGCACCACAGATTAACCAATACCCTAGGGAGCCTCTGCCACGGGAAGAGCAGAAAGATCCTTCAGTCTGTTTAGAGCTCATTGGTGTGCTTTATACTCAGAGTATTTCAACTTCATTCACAGCAGGTCACGTGAGATGAGACTGGATTCCCACCTCACTAGGAGGTGCTTCCATTGATTTTACACTTGTTTCTGCAGAATGATATGAAGTTTCTTCAAAGAGATGTACTAGAGTTTTCTCAGGATGAGAACACTGACCCTGGACTTTCTCTCTAAGCAAATGTTATTACCATTAGGCTATCCAGCCACTGCTTTCCACTAGGTGCCACAGCCTCTGAAAGCATTTCAATGAAAACTGCTCTAGCTGTGGTGTTTTATGTTGAATTCCATATTGCCAGTGTTTAGTAGGCAATGGTTAGTTTTCTTTCAGAACTGAGGTACAGATATGCCAAATCCTTGAATTCCATCTGAGCTGAGGCTTGAGAGTGGCTTGAGGCCAGTTTATAGACCTGAAGAGACTCAGCTTCAGAAAGATTAAGGGCTGTGTCCCTACAGAGCCCCAGAACTTTAGCCATCTCAGCAGCTTAGCTGGGAAAAATGGAGTTTACAGACATAAAGTTACAGAATGTAACCATACACATGAACCCCCTGGGAGGTCAGGATAAACTGCAAGGACTCTAATGTACACTTGTACCCTGTGATTAATGAAAAACAATGTAACACTTGTTATCTCAAAAGGAAAGCAGCATAAGCTACATGTCATTACCATAGGGTAAAGGCAAATCCATTTCCTAGATTGCTCCACAGAAGCCTGTTTGGCTTAGAATCTCAGGTGCCTATCGTTTTTCAGGCACAAGCAGAATTAAGTGCTTGAACCCAGCAGCAAAGATAAGGCACACACATACAATGTTATGAAGGCCACAAAAGTAAGACAGACAGTTTGTGAAGGTTTTATTTACCTTGCTTTTGTAGCTCCCTGAAGCAATGATCACATACTCTAGCTAGCTGGTTTTTCATATAGTCTAAGCCATGTTTGTTTGATGAACAAGCTTGACAGACAATCTGGAAACAGAAAGAAACAGGTAAAAGCATTATTGTATATGATGTGCACCTGTAAATCACCAAATACCCAAAGACATTCACTTCAGCACTTTTAAGCCCATAAAAACCTGAAATAGGCACTATTTTACAGTGCAAATGTTTTAAGATCTTGGCTTTTCTCCCATATCTTTATGCTTAACATGCTGTCCTTTCCTCCTCTAAATGATAAAAATTTAAACATTAAAAAAAATCAGTGAATTATGAGTCAATAAACCAATGATCATGTTAATGATCCGTTAAAATCAGAATGAGCATACTGTGTTACTGAACTGTTTCAATCATAAATTTTTTGAAATAGCTAAAAAGCTATTGCTCTCTTGATGATTTTTTTATAACACAGATGTCTCAACTGCATTGCATTCTAATTTTGTATTCCCACTGGATTAAACAAGAAAGATAAGGTTTATTAGATATAGCTTTCATAAGTGTAAAATATAAAAGAAGGCTGGTACTAACTTAAAATCAAAAATCATTATTTATCTTATGAAAATTAGTGAGGAAGATACTTCTTCATTTCAGCTAACATTTGTGGGTATTATGTAATTGCAAAATAACCATAAATAGCACTCCAGAATGCAAAATAACTAATATGTAGCATGTCGAAGGTTTTTGTCTGTCGTAACACCTGTCCAAAAAACCCAAACATGTTGGTTCTAACCCACATAATTGTGTCATAGTATAGGGTTGCTTAGGAGACTAGCTGGGGTGCTGAGGCTCCACCTGAACGTCACACAAGGAACTTGAACAAAAAGGTAACCACAAAATCAGCCAACCTTCCCACACGCCCTGCAGTGGTGCCTTCTCCATGTCAGCGTGAATTCACTCGTACACATCATGCACATCGTGGCTCTTGTGTCAGGGATCCAGATGGGAGCCTTGGATCCCAGAGGACTATCTTCTTCCTGTTTCTCTGGATCTGCCTGAGAGAACATAGGCACAGTATCATCACATTCAGTGAGAAGTAACACTATAATATTCATCAGTGATTAAAGGATAATGCTAATGGTGTTGGAAAGCCTTCTCTGATAAATTGTCATGGTCTTAAATGTTATGTACTATTTCATCAGTAAGCATTATAATGCAAGCCTATCAGAAGAGATGCATTTAATGACTTTCAAGCTTTACCAGCCTACTTGGATCAATAGCTGCTTTATTTTAAAACCTTTTGATTTCATCTTTCTGTGAACAAGAGAAAGAGAACTGTGGAAGCTGATTTGGTTTTTTTTGAAGAAAATAATTTTTAATTTATGAAGCAGATAACACTATGAAATATTCTGTTCTACCATCTGTTCAATTATTTACCATCCTGCTTTATTATTTGTCATGGAATACCTCTTGTTTCTCTAAGCACCTGTCAGGAAACGTTATATTCAAAAAGGGAACAAAACAACAATAATGGTGGGATATACCTCTTCAAGACTTTTGCTCGGATTAAATGTGATTCTCTTTTTTGTATATTCTTCAATCGACTTGGAGATAGCTTCTAACCACTCATCTCTTTCTGTAGCAGAACTGTTGGAGTAAAAACCCACAAAAGCAATTTATTATTATTAACATTATATTAACAAGAAGCAAGTGTTGATTAGAATTCCACTATCATTATTGCACATTGGAGTAACTCTCTTGCAATTTCAGTTTATAAAACGTCTACAACTCCTACTGCAACTGACATTATTTTTTAACCTTTGGCATGGTGTTTTTTATGTTGACTAATACTAAAAAAGATTTCTTTGTCTGTTGTTGTCATGTGGATTCCCTCCTTCTGAAATTACTGTGATTCTTTCAAGGCTTGTCTGTCATCACTTCCCCCCTCTCCCCAGACCCTTGAATAGCCTGAATAATACTTGTTTAAGTGATGCTCCCAGAACAAAGGCATGGGCCTTCCATCTTGAAGGCAACCTGAAATTTCAACAAGCTTTTTTCTCCCCACTTTCTTCTGTCTCAGAATGCAGTTTGTTATACCCAACCCTGTGAAACTCCAAGCTTCTGTCAGATAAAAACACAGTGACTCTTCTCCTGCCTTGTGCTCCTATTTGCTCCTACCAGTTCATGCCACTTTCAAATAATAACTTTTTTTCCCCAAAACGTTTCCACTGGATGGGATAACTCAAAGAAACAGGTAAGCTTAGTCCATCTCTTTATCCCACAGCTGGTGGATCACTAATCAAGTGCAAAGAAACATTAGGCTGAAGTGGCTTGGCACAAGGAGCACAATGTGTACCTGGTGCAGCAAGACTCTGCAGCTATACTGGGTTATGTTCAGTACCAAAGCACCTCCTCTGTCCATGGGCACAACACCATCTTCATAAATCTGTGCTGTTCCTGCTGCAGAGGGCAGCCTACTATCCTTCCTCTCAGCCACTAGATCTTATTTTCACTCTTGTGCCAGAACACACACAGTTATGCAGTGGGCTGGATTGGGAAACAAATCCGTATTAAAGCAAGCCATCAACCTGCCTTTCCTCTGGATCAGTTTACAGACTAGCTTCATCACACAGCTGAACAACTACTTGTGCCAGCAACACAGAGAAGGCTCTGAGGAAGGATGAAGTAGTTTTGCAGCAGAGGAACAGCTAGACTGTTAAAGATGCCATGCCAGCTTAAAAAGGGCTTCTAAACTTTAAACAAGAATCCACTCCCAACATTTTTTTCCATTCCCCACTTTTTAATTGGTATTAAATAAATTAATTTGTTTAAACCAAGGAATTGAACACAAATATATAGAAAGGAAAGTCAGGGAAGGGGTGAGCAATGACTTACACAAATGAGGTGTCTAATGCCAATTATTATTTAATGGTTTTGCAGGTGAATTTGGAAGCTTTTATCATCTTCAGACACTTAAGGAATGTATTTTGAATGGGGGCTTTGAATGGGATGAAACTGAGTACTATACAGAATCAGAGAGGACAAAACAAAGAGGAAGCCGGTGAGGCACAAGCTAAAGAAAAAAAAGAGATCTAGCAGACACAGCAACAAAATCAGAACAAGAAGAGAGCATGCAAGGGCAAAGCCATGCATTAGTGTCTGTCCCAACATCTCACATTCTCAGTGGAACATTTTGCTCAGTCTATTTACCTTTGCTTCCTCATCCAGAAAGAACAACTGGTCTACAATAACTACGTAATATTCATAACTCTAATCAACTTTGGCTTTTTCAAAATCTGCTTACATTTAATTAGATTCCTGTAACTGTATTAGTTAATTAAAGTGAAAGTTGACACAGGTTTTGGAGATTACGCACCACCGCCACCCCCACTGTGTGGGGACTGCTCCACATGCAGCAGCTTGCACAGTGAGCTACAGGCTTACACCCTAATATTTCACCAGGAATCTCATGCTTGGTAGGTTGGTTTGCCAGTGGCAGCCTTTCGGATTGTTTACAATCCTTCAGAACGTAAGAGCAAAGGTGGTGGCACTGGCAATGGAATTGATACAATGGTTTGCTGCAGCAAAATCGGCAGTTTCTTCTGCTGTCACTGCAGCCCTTCCCCACAGCTGCCCAGCCCTACTGCTGCCCCTGCTGCAGGTCCAGTATTTGTTGCATCCTTCCAAAAGTGATTTTGTTTACTGAAATTGCAGGAGTTTTTGGGGTTTTTAAACATTATTATTTTAATTTTTAATTTATTTATTTAAGATTTAACATCACAGTGGAAAGCCTCAAATGGATTACAGAGAACCCCAGCAACAGCTACTACTGGCAAGTGCATGTGCTGGGGGCACACATCCAGCTGCTCACTGGAGCTAAACAGCTCAGTGACCCTAGGAGGACACTGGGGGAGCATATCCCTCTTGTTTTCAGGATCAGAGCCTTAGAGTGCCTCTCCCAGCAGAGCCAGTCTTGCCTGACCATCCTTAGGTAGGATAGGAAGAGGTGCAGCTCTATCTGCCTGGAGTAGCTCTTCCTCACCTTTATTGAGGGGCCAGACCACATCAGGCTGACAAGACTGTTGTTGCCAGGACCAAAGCTTTACTTCTGTACAGTGCCGTATCATGCAGATGCACTAACTTGTTTTTCTGATGAAGAGATTTCTAGTACAATACTGCATTATACTGTGAAAATCAATTCACATTCCTACAGATATCCCAGGAAAACTGAAACCTCAAATCAAACCTCTAGATAAAGCAGAATACTACTGCAGTCAGTAAAATTAAACCTGAAGTGACAAAGACTCTTGTCTAGGCATTAATCTATATTTGTTACTAACTGGCCTGCGTTTTACTACTAGCAATTTTTCACCAGCTTTATTTTTCACTTCCCTGTCTCTGCTCCCAGGATCATTTCAGAATCTCTGGTGTACACTTCACATAATGCCTATTATTTGAAAAAATCCATTTAAGTGAAATTTGTCTCCAGTGTCTCTAAGACTAATTTGAACAGTTTTGAAATTAAGGTTTTGTTTGTTTTTTTTTACCATACATTACTTATATGATAAGCTGTACTAATGAGGCATCATTCAAAGGAAGATGCAGCCTGGGTTGACAAGATATTAATTCTCTTCACATTTAGAATATTTATCAATAGGAACAACATAGTTGATTGGGACAAATACATGCAAGCACCTGTTACTGGTAGTGTTTCTCAATTGCTTCCTTCCTACACCATAACAGGCCCAGTTCTAGTGACAGACAGAAAACAATCTGAAAACTGTCATCTACAGCTGGAGCCTCCTTAATGCCACGCAAATGCAACCTCTGTCTAACCCCTGCTGTGTAACATAGGGCTCCTGCACATGCACGGCTCCCAGCAAGTATAAAAGTAACAGAGCTGAATGCTCCCCAAAGATGCAACATCAACATTTTATAGGTAGCTTGTTAAGATAACATTTTCAGAAATTCCAATTATTGTTTTACATTTTTTTTAAACAACTGAACTCAAAGTGAAACACTGTTTCAAGTCAAGCAAAGATAAACCCTCATTGCCTGCTGCCCTCCCCGAATGCCTTCATGTGTCTGTGTGACATCCAGTCACCAAGTCACCTAAGCAGCACAGAGTTGTTCATATTATACTGGAGCAGAACCATACCCTAAACTGTGAAATGCATTTTTTCCCCCAGTGTGCAGAAGACCTTTAAGACACATTTAAATTTGTTGAAGAAATACAGAATTACCCATTTCAAGTGTGTTGTTATAAATAACTATTGCTCTGACAATTGAGCTATTTCCTTTGGCTTCTTTGATACTGTTAACCTTGGTCTACCCTTCAGCTACAGATACTGCTATCTTTGTGCATTCTCATGTCAGTATTTACAAGGTCACATAAAAAGCAGCAGTCTGCTCTTGCTCAGCTTTGCTAAATAAAAGAGAAAACATGTCTTTCTTCATTGGTATCAGCACTGTCACAGATGTCAGAACATATAAACTTCAACTCAAGCATCATAAAAACAACAATCCACAAAACCAGACCTTTGCTAAAGGCATCTCAGTGAAGGTGACCATAGCTCCTTGGGCTTAGTGACCACATATCCTTTTGCTGTTACTTAAGAAAATTTGGTAACATAGAGCATATCAGTAACTTTAGAAGAAAAAAAAAATACTGAAAAAGCCTAAAATTAATTAAATCGAAACCCTCTCAAAGAAAGGCAGTGCAAGGGTAATATTTCAATTTATTTGAAGTTTCTGCAGGTGTAGCTAGGGTGACAAAGAAGAACCAAACAATGGTTTTATTCACTCTGATTTACTGATTCCCTCTATTCTGTAATCACTCTAGCCAAGCAAGAGTAACTTTTCATTACATTAAGTGCAAAACAAGCTCTAAAAAGTTTGTGTGGCCTGTTTGAAAACACAGTTTTAAAATCACTGTTTATTTGAAAGACTTACTTTGCTGAAAGAATGAAGGATCTCTCTACACTTTCGATGTTCAGTTCATTCTGATACGCTTCCTGGGTTGGCTTCTTAACCTTCAGCCGGGAGAGAAAACTTCAAATTCAGACTGAAATGCTACTTTGGTCATTGCTTTAATTTTAATTCCTGTAAAATCTCTTACATTTTTATTGCAGAAGGAGAACACCCTCAGAAACAGGAAATCATATACCAGTCCAAAGGGCCCAGCTACACTAAGATTACATGCAGCCCATCCTTTTATTTCACTGGGCCTCATACAAACACTGGAGATGTACAGGGGAATGAAGCTCAAGAGTTGT
The DNA here is from genome assembly GCA_024734555.1 of Trochalopteron elliotii. Classification (NCBI taxonomy): domain Eukaryota; kingdom Metazoa; phylum Chordata; class Aves; order Passeriformes; family Leiothrichidae; genus Trochalopteron; species Trochalopteron elliotii. The sequence continues at coordinate 99,760 of JANPWX010000246.1, forward strand.
CAGACACCTTCCATACAGACCCAGTCATGTTGCCCCCTCAGCACCTCCTGCAACTGGACAGAAACAAGGCACTGCTGCTGCTGCTGCACGATGAGATGTAACCCACTGGTGTACCCCAGAGTGGGCAAGGGCTGCACTACTCTATTGATCCTTCTGAGCTACTGAATTTCAAACATAAGGGGGCTTAAAAGTCAAGAGTGGGTCTGAGCCACCACAAGACATCTGCTGGCAAAAGAGGTTTTGTAGCTCTGCTTGCAGAAGTTTGGACCTGAGTGCCAAATCTGCACTGCAAGTGGACTTGGTGATTTTTTCTGACAGGACTGGAGACAATGATTCCCAAGGCAATGATCTGTTGTTCCTATTAACTGTCATGTCAGTGACTGAGTCATTATATGGCATGCATGTCCCTTATCATTACCCAGCAGAGCTCAAGGCTTAACTTTGATGCTTTTCACAAGGGCTCATGAAGAAAAGCCATATCTTCCCTCACAGTTAGCAAACCTCTATAAACCACAGAGAACTGATCCACCAGGATCTTATCAGGCAAAGATGCCTAATCTCTGGGTATCACCAATAAAAAGCAGTTAAAAGGCAAAAGTGAAGCAGTCTAAATAAAATACAATACAAAAAAAAAAAGTTGGCAGACTTTTCCAGAGTAGGACAACACTGGGTGAAATGCAGCCAAGATGATCCTGTGGCAACAGAATATTTAGGGAAACCTAGACAGCAACCCCACAGGCCACATTATGCAAAAAAAGTTAAGCCTGCAGGACTGCTCTGGAACATAAGCATATTTAATATCTCTTGCCAACAGTAAACACAGTTGTGTTTTCAAAATTTGAAGGCTTGAGTTCAGGTGGATTTGGAGAAAGGAAGGCTCACTTTAACAAGGGACTCACCTTCATTCCAGCCAACGACAGCATGTTGTTGAGTTTATACATCCCTGACTGAACTGGAGTAGTATACAACAGGGCATCATTGAACTGTAATACAGAATGCTTCTTACTGACTGAAGTTTGTTAAAAGACATAATTTCAGATAATTTCAGATGCATTTTACTGGAAGTACAGAACTCCTACAGCACTGAGATAACTGTCCAGAAGGGTATCCTCTACTTCCTATTATTCCACTTAGAATTCAATAAACATTTTCATGTATGAATTTAGATAACAATAGGTATCTATTTTTATCCTCCTTGTATAAATATGCATTTGGCACATGAGTAAACAGTGCACGGATGTCAAAGAACAGTGTGTCAAAAGGGACAAAAATGTTTCTCATTATTATTATTATTATACACAGATATATAATATAGCAAACTACTTTAAAAGGATATTAGAATTAACCATTCAAACAAATCAAAGCAATCCAGAAGCTAGGAGAAAGCAGAATGGATTACCAATTCATAAGGACAAACTTAACCATACCTTGTGAATTTTACCAGTTTGAAGTGCTTCTACTGTTTATTTTCTGTTTTACCAGACTTGAATTCATTCAGTGCCCTTACTGAACACTAACTAGGATTTTTTTATTTTCTGTGCTGTTCAACACATGGATCCAAACTTCATGTACTACACATAAACAAATTCCAAAACCTGAAGTGTCTCATAAGTTTTCGCTATGTGATTCTTCGCAAAATAACCAAATGGTTCAAATGGTTGCTAAATTTTCACAACATGATAAATGGAAAAATCACTGTGTCCAATGGTATGAATGCTACCTTGCACCATTTCTATTTAAGAAAAACCCCAAACCAAATAAACCCCTTGCCTGATAAAACAAAACACAGAAAATCCAAGATAGAGACACTGAAATTAGCAATATCTGGTTTGTGGAGCTTGAGACAGCACTACATATTTAAGAGTATTTCCATAACTGGTATAATACCCACTCCAGGACCAGCTAGGGAAGTATTCTTCATATTAGGTTAACTACAAGGCCAAATTCAGCCACGACTGTGGACCAATAACGCCATAAATTACAGGATAACAGCTACTTTACTGTCTGAATAGAAGAGATAAACAAAAGGTCCAAGTGGAAACAGAAACTTCAGAGATGCACAGAAGTTTCAAAACAAAGCAGGAGCAGAGACAGGAAGAGAACCCAGTACTTAACTTCCACCCAGTGCTCTGCTCAGGATGCATGTGGGCTCCTGCAAGGCGAAGGAGAGAGGAGGGCGAGTGGGGGGAAGGAGAGAGGAGGAGGGAGATGGGAGGAAGGAAAGGAGGGAGGGAAGGGTGCAGTAGCAGCGACAAGAGTTCTAAGTTTTAAGATCTGGTACTGCTAAGAGAGATGGAGTAACTGTGCTACTTTTCACAGTACCACAGATAAAGTCTTCTCATGAAAGCTCTCGGATTTCAAATGAGCATTGTTCAAAATAGTACATTTTAGTGAGAAACTGTTTTCCATTAAAATTAGTGCATATGCCACAGATAATATCTCTACATTAGAACTAACTGAATAGAACAGCAATAATTAGTAATTTTTTCTACTACCTGTAGTTACTAGTTATATTTGCAGTGTAATGTTTTAACCACCAAAAACTACACTAGGATAAGCACATAGCAACATACATAGCATCTTACCAGAAAAAACATTCTTGGCTGCATGACCTTCCGTGATAGCTTCATCAGTGTTCCCTCTTTCAAAAAGACCTAGTAAATTAAAACAAGAAATGCAAAACTTAGCTTTTTAGGGCACAAGCCATGTAAATGAGCTGACTTTTTAGTAAGTATTATCATGATTATGATTATTATTATTACTGCACTAGAAGTGCTGCACAAGTTTTGGGATTCAGAGTTCCCTTTCTGAGAAAAGCTGTTTATCCTTAGGTTTCTCTAAAAGTGAGTGTGGATGACTGCATTAGTTTTCCATGCTGCACCTGAAACCATGAGAAATACAGGGTTAAGCTTGAGGACAAAAACCTGCCTGCAAGATCTGGCAAAGAATCATATTCTAAAAATTCTAAGTTTCTGTCAGATAAACATCTAAAAAAAACCCACACATATGGAGTGGCAGTATTCATTTGAGTGTTAGAACCTAATAATGAAGCAATGGACCATTTTTCTTCTTGGTATATTCCAGCATCAGTCTTTGCTGGTAAATCATCTTCACTTTCACTGCAATCTGCTGAATGCCGTGTGGGGCACTTACTCTTCCTGGCTGTACAATTTCATGGTGTCCATTTAAACTGTATTGGATCTGCATGAGTTTCTGAAAGTTATCCTATGAGGGAAAAAAAGCAGAAGGTAAGTACTTGCCCATGCATTCATGATTTTTTTTAAGGAACAAAAAAAACAGAGAGAAAGAGAGAGAGAGAAAGAGAGAGAGAAAGAGAGAGAAAGAGAGAGAAAGAGAGAGAAAGAGAGAGAAAGAGAGAGAGAGAGAAAGAGAGAGAAAGAGAGAGAAAGAGAGAGAAAGAGAGAGAAAGAGAGAGAAAGAGAGAGAAAGCTTTAATCAACCAGCTTCGTAAGGCAAAATACTTACTCCCTGCTTCATGATGTCATTGGCATGGTTTGCAACTTCTATGACAACAGCTAAAGCATCTGAAAGATGAAGGAATGATGGTTTGGTTATACAGACTAGTTAGCACTGCTATAATGTAAAGCACAGATACCATACTGCATCTCCACATCATTCCAAGATTGAAGGATCTTATTATAGTCACTGCATTCAGGAGCACTTTCCAAAAATCTCAGAGTCTTTGGATCATGGTTTAATAAGTATGCCCTAGCAAGTCATTGCTTCAACCAACAGTGTCAATCATTTCTTCCAGCTACTCAAAACAATCCTCAGGCCAAGCTAAATTCCAGTTTCTCACACAACAAATTACTATACTTATGGTGGAGAAGTTAACAACATTTTAACAGAAACTCTATAGGGACTAAGTTTTTGCCATTTTACCTAAATGCCATCACTGCCATTCATGGAAGAATACCCAGAAAAATTATATAAATCTTTGCCATTTCTGTCTTCTGTCTTTAGTTTTGCTGCCTCTCAAAATAACAGTAACATTCAAATTTCTAAATTTAGAACTTGTAATATCAAAAGAAAAATAAATCTCTGGAAAAAAGTTACCGAGAATGAGCAATTTTATTAAGTACTGATATTTAATAACCAGCAGCTCAACTGTAAAATATCCTAAGGTATAAGTGCAAAAAAGTAGTTATATAAAACGATCATGTGAACATGGTGAGTGTTCAGTCCAAGGACCCATCCCATACAAGGATATTATCCAAAAACCTGCAATTTATTTAAGTAGAAAAAAGACACTTAACAGAAAGCTAGAAAAACTGTTCTGATGAAATGTAGTCTCGAAAGCATTTAGCACCTTCTGAGTAACTGAATTACAGTCAAGCACTTCAAAGAAAGGAATAAATTTGGTTAAAAGTCCACAAAGAAGCCTACCAAACCAGGAAAAACCAAGGCCTTGGAGTTTTTTCCTAGATAATCATTAGAGTATTAGTACTGTAAAATGCATATACTTCCCATATTGTTGACTCATATTTGGAAAGAAAGCATGTTAAAAGACAGAGCTTTCTGACTGAAAGGTTCAGAAGGTCATGAAGCCATATAAGAAACTAAACAGACATGAACAAAAAGCCCCTCTTAAGCCAATCGAAGGAGAATTTTTGTAAAAGATTGTCACGAACCAAGGCGATGCAAGCAGAGTCAAACAGCTAAAATACATAGCACATATCAAGCATTTGATCAAAATTTAAGTTTAGATATAGATGTCATGGTATCAAGAAAGCCTGCTGAAATGTAGCTGGTGGTCTCTGTCTAGGAAATGTTGGAGCTACTTCAGGCAAAACCCTCCCCAGTTCCCACCCACGTGAAAGAAGATGAAGGGAAATGTAGGAAGATAGGAATGAGTACCCAATTCTCTCTGTTATACTTTCCTTCATCTCTCAGTTACTATATATATTAAAACCTTAAAATTGTATTCATTGACTTCAAGAAAGATTGAAGAATTTTAGAGAAAATTATAAAATTTGCTAGCCATTGAAGGGAAAGTTCCAGGATCTCAGGGCTATTTATACAGCCAAGACTAAATGAATCTAAACAACAACATAAAATAATCTATAGGGTCAAAGTCCATAAACAAAGTGCTTTTTGGCAGGGAAGAGCATTCCACTTATACCACTTAGCTGAAGTAATGTATTCAAATGAAGGACAGCAAGAAGAATTCTGCTATTTGGGTTTTTTTCCAAGAGTACTAATCACAACCAAACCTAGTCTCCCTCTCCACTCCTCCCCTTCACTCCCAGGCCCTGCAGTGGAATTAAACAACTAAGCAAAGTCAGAAGTAAGTCAAGTTTAGTTATTGCAAGAAAGATCTTGGTGGCTAAAGATTAGATTTTCTTTTCTTACTAAAGTTCTAAGATGGACTACCAAATATGTCAAATGGCAAGTTAACATTTAATTGTCCTTATAACTTAGCTTCAGCTTCTATCTTTGATATAAGAAGGGAGAGAAAAACACTGTGAAAGATATAACTACAAAAAACAGAGAAGCTGGAGGAACCACAAAAAAAAGTGAAGTATATATTTAGGTTGCTCTCTTTTGAAGTGGTCAACTATTTAATATGCAGTGCAAGTATTATTTTGTTCACAGCCATAAGAAGTGCAAGATGATCTTTTCTATCTCTTGAAGAGCCGTCAGTTAAAATATTTTTGGCTTTTATCTTCAACATACTCAGATATGTCTAAATGTCCTAAGAAATATATTTACTCATATATTTCACAGTATTGTACCAGCAAACAAAACAAACTTGGCTCAGTACATTGAAGGTATTAATTTAGTGAAGTTCAATCAACTACCATCTGCACAAGTCTTCTAAAGGTAAGGGACTTGCACAAATGTGACAAATTAAATGGAAACATCAACTGGGAGCATTTTTTGCACTGCTGAGGCACACTCTAAAGAAGGAAACAGCCTGAATGTGCATTGATATGCTCAAGTTAAACCACCTTAATCCTGCACTACTATGAAATGCATGGTCTTGCCATCTCCATCACCAACTACTTCTCATTTCCTCTGATCTCCTTTCTCCCCACATGCAGGCAAACCTGTTTAAGTAACTTGTGTTTGTGCAGCTTCTGACAAGTCAAACTGGAGAACTCCTCAGGTTAAATATTACCTATGGCAGCTCCTTGATGGATGCCTGTCCTGGCACAAAGAGAGAGGAGGAGGCCAGAAAGGCTCATAGCTGGAGAGAGCAGGCTGCCTATTAAAGGTCTACAGATGCAACAGACTATCCCTTTCAATTGCAGTGCCTAAAATATCTGTTTAAACTGCCTGTGGAACTTCACTCTTATCTCTTGGTTTCAACTCAAGTGCGAGCTGATATGACTGCCAGCTCCAAACTTTTCTGAAACACAAGCTTGCAATCTTTTAGTATCTCTGTTGAGAAACTTAGAACTAAATAGAAAACATTTCTATTACTGACTTAGCATTTTGCATTAAAAATCTGAAAACATTGGTATATAGTGTTATTTCTTTAAAGAGACATTTACCTTGAGTATCCCTATAGTCTGCAGATTCTTCTAAAAGATTCTTTAAATAATCTGTATAAAGAAAAAAATAATATAGAGATAGTTTTGTTAAATAAATAAACAACACCAGAAAGTAGTAAACCCCATCTTTTCCTGGAAATCAGCTGTTCAGATCTACTATTTAATCAACAAAGATCTACTACTTCATCTTTTAAATCTGTCAAGGTAATAACAAAGTGAAAACTAGCATTTCCATAATGAAAGTATGTCAGCAAAGAGACAGGTTACTGAAACAGTGGTCTTCTCCAGTGAAAAGTGATATATTGTATACATTATTCCAGAAAAAAAACAAGCAAGTGAAAAATCAGTAGATTACTTGCAATCATTTACATTTAAGCTGATGCAAAAACTTTTGAAGATTATGGATATTTGTCTGAACACCTAAACTACTCTATAGGAGCTAATAAAAGAAGTAGTTCATTGCAGAAGATCTGATAATATTTAATACTTTTCAGTAATAAAAACAATAGATGTCACTCAATGTTCAAATAGGTATTTTCTGTTTTCAATGACACGTAGTTCAACCACGAGATGGCACCCTCCATCCATTAAAGTCTTGGTAGTTTTAACGTCTATTTTACTTTGCTAAAATTAACTCCAAATGTATGACTATGCAAGAAAACATTCCCCTCGAGTTTCCATTCCCTGGTTGAGTGTCTAGTTCATCAAAAAGTGCAACACCCTCTCAAAGATTAATAAATATCCTCAGTAAAACTTCAACCATCCTCTATAAGCTTTGACCTCCTTAAAATGAAAAGAAAACAAAACAGAAACATTTCAAGAGATATGCATTAGGTTGATAATTACCTTTTAAATGAAGTATTAATATTCTGGCCAATCTAATGAAAACTAATTACATGTAATGTAGCAAGCATTCAATTTTAGCTTCTCAGTTGTACAAGCTTCATGTAGGAGTGAAATATTTCAACTCCCATATGCTTGCCCTACCCAAATTCATTCTTCCATTCAAAAAGGATCAGGAGCCAATTGTTCCTGCCTTCATAAGATGTCTTGCTTCATGTGTGCCCCTCAGAGACCATTCACTGCATTGTAATCTTTTCCTCATGCACAAAATTAAAAGGGAATTATGGAATGTGTTTCTGCACTAGAACTGCTACGAAGAGTGAGAGAACTTGTCACAGTTAATTAAAGCTTTGGGAAAAACAGAACTACAGGAAGAGAAACATTTGGCACTGACATTTTATTGTTTGGCAGAGACCTAAGGGAGGATCCAAGGGAGAAGCATGAAGAGCAGGTTGGGGTGTAGGAAGAGGAACTGGCTGGGAGGCAGGGAGGGAGGTCTGGGAAGCATGATTGGCTGGGCCATGGGAACACTCAGCTTTCTGCTCTCCTCAGAGTTCTGCCTGATCATCAGCAGGCTTTGCCTAACACATGATCTTTTAAGACAAGTCTGACCTGGCATCAAAACTTCTCCTACTGTACTACATCAATATTGCATCCTTCATGTCCCTAGGAATCTTGTGCTGTAGTAGCTAACAGCCATTCCAACACAATATTTATGTAGCCACGTATTCCATTAAAAAAAAAAGTTAATCTTGCTTCACCTTGGGTTATTCCGGTAAGAGGTTTATATGATGGGGGAAAAAATTAACAGGAGGTATTTTGAAAGAAACTGAGAAGAGTTCACACTGGGTTTAATTTGGTTTAACGTGGAGGAACCTGTCACAGATAAAACACCAGTTGCCCTTTCCTGCCCTGCCTGTGGATGGGTGGTCTCTCATGTTGGAGCTGTACCATGTTGCTGAGGCACAGCACTCCTTGGACTCCACCATTAAGCCAACAAATTAAAGCTTTACAATTGCAACTTGATCTTCATTGGGGCCAGCATAAAAGACTCCAAAGGGAATCTCCCAGTATAAAAAATGAGTCTCTACAGCTCATACAGAAATAAGGCTCCCAAACCACACACTCACCACTACAGGCTGGGAACAAGAGGTGAGGTGGGTATAATTTCCTCATCTGCAAATGTACAGCTGGCACTCTAAGACACTGCCCCTGGTACATGAAGTCATCCAATTTAACATCCAAAGCAATTGCAGAGGAAACATAAAACCAGAGACCTAAGATGGGAACTAATTATTTCTTGGCATATTCATGCTTTATAGCATGTTTCCCAAAACACCACCACTCAAACCCATTTTTGTATGGGTATTTTCTAGCATTTTAAATTATATAATCAGTGAATAGAAGAGGGGAAAATCAAGATTTTAACATAACTGCATTCATTTAAAATTATGTATTTAAAACAGAAGGCAGCCTTTGTCTTACAAAACTGCAGAAGCCAATAAAACAAAATCCTGGAAGTGATAAATACATAATTTTCATCTTAGTACTCTCTTTATCTGGTAAGTGGACCTCAGTTTACAGCTAAAACTCAGCTTCAGAGAAGCATCAGAACAGATATTTTTAGTCTCTTCTGTGAATACACACTGGAAATTCTGCTCTTACAACAGCTTTCTGGAGGTACTGGCATAAACTATACAGACAAGCTGATTTCACAGACATGAAAAACGTTGTAGCAAAATTTTTACAGAAGTATTGCTAGATGAAATAAATACAGAAGTCAGATATTAAGGTGGAATGGTATCTAATGTCTTTGCAAAAAAAAAAAAAATCCCCCGATGAAATGAGCTTTTCATTAGTCAAACGAGAAACACCTTAATTATACCTTCAGAAATTCTTAATTCTGCTGGATACCCCAAAGCACAACAAAAACAAACATAAAAGCACACTAGTACTGTTTTTGTGATGAAAATTTCTGTATGCTTACTTCTATCTGACAGCAGCCCCCAGTTCTCTCTTCCCACTTGCTGGGGGCAGTGGCTATCACTTCTACTTAAAATTATCTTCTGCGTCATTAACTACTTTTTGTCTTGGGTTGTGTAATGTAATTAATTTAAACTCAAAGCAATTGTTCCACAACATGTAATTGGCCTTGAGTCTGACAACTCTATTTCCAACCTGCAAAGCTGCAGAGTGCAAAAAGGCTAATTTTTCATCCCACTCAGCCTCCCCTCACTATAACCCAGTTAAGGATAATAAAAGACACTCTCTGCCAACCTTATGCTGCAAAAAAGAGGAGAGAGGCTTATCCTATGACAATCAAGAGCCTGTTCATATAGTCTCAAGTCATCTACTCAAATTAGAGGTTTTTGGGGGAGGAGAATCACCTCTCCTTCATTTCTCCCAGAAATCAGAGGCCTCTGATTAACCTCCCCCATAAGTTATCTAGTATTGACTGTACAGTGCTCAAGGCCAGTATGTGAAGAAGTGGAAGTCCACTTACTGGATTGGAGAAGCTGTATAATTAAACAGAAACAGTGCTCAGCTGTGTGTCTCCTTGGCTCATTTAGGAATCCACCTGCTCCTGCTTCTGCCAGCACAAAAGTAATTCCACTTCAAAAGCACTGCAACAATCTTGTGATGTGACCCAGTAGCAGCAGGTTTCCAGTACAAAGCTGTCCCACTGACACAGAGTATCTAAATAGGAAGAAATCCCTGCTGACTCAGGCCTGACAGCTCAATTTCCTGGATTATTTTCATTCTGCTGCTCTCACCCTCCTCCCCACAGAATTCCGCCCCCCCCATCCCCCTACCCTGTCCTGCCCCATGTCTTTGGCCTAGGCAGCTGCTCCATCACTACATCTCACCCACTGCAACAAAAGATACAAATGTTTTGCATGTACTCCAGATGTTCATATAGCACAAGTTTATAGAGGCATTGCTCAATATCACAGAGAGCTGTTGGAAGGTAACTAAGCAGATGGGTCATCCACAGAGACATGGAAGAGTCAGAACTAAAGGGCAACATACATGCATGAAAGACTGAGCAGGCTGAAGATGAAACAGATCCAAAACATCAGTCTCCAGCTCCAGCATAATTAAATTCTTGGGCTGATCTCTTTTATTATTCATGTAGAACAAGAGAAAATTACGTTTCTAAATTTGCCACCAGCATGGCAATCCCATTCCTTTCAGCAGCATTTGCAGGTGTATTTAAAGCTGGGCAGCCACAGTAAGGTCTGCAGACTGGGGACACCCACGATAACCCACATCAGCACAGGATGTTTCAGGTCTAAAACAGTCTGTCCCAGCCACAGCGACAATCATCAGACAATCAGTGACAATCATCACAAGGAATTCCCCTTCAACATCTGAGTTTTGTTTCAGTGCCATCCATCCCTGACATCTCTTGCTCTGCTGTGTATATTGACAACGGCATTTGCTTCATCCTGATCCTCTATTCAACTAAACTCTGTTTCAATAAAAACCTTTGAACTTACCCAAGGCTCCACTGACTTTGTAGTGTATAACAAAGTATACCATGCCCTAAGTGTGTATCCTTTCAAAATCAATCAAGTCCCCGAATGCCTTTTTATGAGTTGATTTCATCAGGTGAGTGTCATTAAGATTATCCCCTACAGAGTATTCCATTTAATAAGAGTTATCCCCCTTTTTTCAACACCTTGAGTTTAATGAGATGATTAAAATAAAAAAGTTCATGCTAACAACTCGGTAACTGCTCTATAACACAAGTCTGAATCTGCCACAGCACCATGTTATAGACAGGTAATGCGATGGTTGGCTCTCACAGTTAAGAGATGAATACTGTGTGTATGTTAAGAGAAGTTTTATTGATGTATAGTTGTGTTATTGTGATGTGTTGTTTGGACATCCTCTGTTCTCTCCACAGTCCCCTTTTCCCCTTTATGGCTGCCAAGGGATGGCCTTGGTAGTCAGGACATGTGGAGGGAGGGCTGTACCTGTGCCCCTTGCATGGGGCGTTTGGGAGAGGGGAGGTTTGTTACCAGGGGGCGTGGCATGGCAACACCTGACCTCCAAACGAGTTCCAAGAAAGTGATCTCCACCAATGAACAGCAAAGAAGAGCTGATTGTCAGATTTTGGGAGGGGCCAGTGTTACCTGATGCAACACCAAAGGTATCAAAGGCAGAGCAGCCATTTTGAGGGTGAGCACATGGCAGTTTAGTTCCATGCTCTCTGCACTGTAATTTTCCCTTATTCAGTCCTTTGATGTATTTTGTTAAGGTTAAATGAACCTTTGAAATTTTTTAAAGTGAGCGTCTTTTCTCACAATCACTCGTCTAAGTACATGCTGGGGAACTGCCAATGAGCTGCTACGAGCCAAAAAAAAGGTCACAGAGCATTTTATTTTGCAGTTACTACATAAACAGAGGCTATTTTTATATTGCTCATCAAGAAGCAATGGCTCTCAAAAACAATGCCTTAAGTATTTCCAAATCCTTGCAGAAGCCATCCCCCTCTTACAACAACTACATCTCAAAATACTTCACAAAGGAGGCCTCTGTCACTGCCCTCCCTTTACAGACAAAAAACCCCACTGCATAGTGGAGATGACTTGCTCAAGGCCACCCAAACACGCCAGTGCCAGAGAAGAGTACAGAGCCAGATTTCCTGGCTCCAAATCAGCTCCTCAGCTGGCTCTGGTACCAAGTTGTAAGCACTTACTGGTGTGCACTAAAAACATGTGTTTTGCCTTTAAAAGAGGATGGATTTTACAGGCAAAACACCTGGGTGGGGGAGAAATGGAGAAGCTATTACAGAAGTTTACAGTTGTACAGATATCATTCTTCTCCTTGCTCCAGTTTTCCATACTGCCTTTTTTATTTGTTAAACCCCCATCTCCCCAAAAAAACAAAGAAGCAAAACTCAAAGCAGAACAGGAGCATTCCAACCCTTTGAGAAAATTACAGGCTTCTCGTACCACAGATTCAAGTAAAAACCATCACAGGTTTCAAATTTTCTATGTACTGTTGAATCTACCATCAGAACACACCACAGTGCTGGAAACATTAGGACCTTGCTTGTGTATTTTACCACATGCAATATTAGCAAGAAAAGCCTCTAAACCCATGCCATATTTTAAAAAGAGCTTCACTTATTGTGACATGTTTTTTAAAAGCCTCACATATCTGAAGTCAGATAAACATGCTTTACAGATGGATACAGCTGTCTGAAGACAGGTGTCCTGAGGCATGTGAAGACTGGCTTCTTAAGCTTGCAAAAAGCTTGACTGTACCTGTCAGCAGGAGCCTGTACTGGGGAATCCTCTGAACTGGCTTGAGCAGATAGTGCTTGAGGGCCAGACTAGCACAGCGGGGGCTCATCTGAAAGAAACACCCAAAATAAATAACAATTCCACAGCAGTCAAAGGTTCCAGCAAAAGAAAACATGCCTACAAACAACTACTGATTATACTGGATAAGCTTTTTATCTTTGAAAAGTGCTACTGCCACAGTGTTAAGCACCACACTACAGAGCAAGCATTTCCATGTGGAAGACTGCATGCAAAATTACCCATTCGTGAAGGACACAAGTAAGCACTCATATTCTGTAGATTCAAAACAGGTGCTTTGACCTAGGAGGAAGAGAAGTGAAGCTTTCCAGAAACAAAAGAAATAGGATAGCAAGGGCAACATGCTCCACTGTGATTGCTGTCAGTGGCCATTAGGGAAAAAGGCAGAGAAGACAGGAGTGCTCACTGCAGAAGTTTTAATTAATCCACACTTTTAAAGACAACACAGAATTCAAAGATCCATGCTTCAAAAATGCTAATTATCTTGAGTTTGGAGTTTGCACTCAAAATCTGAAACATCAAGTGCTTCAAAAGGCCTCATCTTCTTCCTGTCTTAAGCCAAGACTGCAGAAAGAAACCCCACCATCAAAATACAAACAAATTTAGAACTGTTCCTAAAGCCCAGTGGAGGATCACGACTGCTAAGAAGTCACAAAACAGGATATATCTTAAAAAAGAATAAAATACCTCGAAGTCTTTGACTACTGATGCAAATCCTGCATTCTTCTTACATTGTTCATCTAATAATGCAACATTTTTATCGAATTCTTTGATGTAAGTTGAATACATCTTTAGGTAAGGACCCTTTTTAACAAATATATCAGCAATTCTTTGATGCTCAAGCCTAGAAACAGCAACAAAAAGATGCAATTAGAGCTAAAAATAGCATACATCTTAACCTTACAGCAAAACATCTTTTTCAGAGTAAGATGTGCTAGTTTATGTTCCGAAAAAAAAAGCTCACAGCAGATAGGCACCCATCTCAGTTGCTATTCCGAAAAACCTTATTAGGCACACATCAACACACTAGTGTTAGATGACAACCACTTAATATACAGTCTTTTAAAAATGGTCTTGAACTGTTTGAACACTTTAGTTCAAGGTGAGAAAAGTCTTTACCCATTGCTGTTCCTTTGTCAGTAGGTTTTGTATAGCTTTACTCACCAGTGGTAACTGAGAATGGTCTTCAAGGGGACTGTGGCTGTCAATCAGCGCTGTGCCTGATCAGTAGACCTAAACTACCTCTAAAATGCAAACTAGTCTTCAGAACAGCCTTCTTTTTCCCCAGTGAAATCAGTGCACTTACCATGCTCATGCAGGGACCAGAACTTTCAATTAAAAATGAAATTTCATATAAAAACTGTGATTGCTACAAAAACATACTGGCATGCCTTCTGGACCTTTTGGGATGTATCCAAATGGCACAAAATCACATCTAAATGAAAAATAATCTCCTGTACTTTCAAAGTAAATTCTGACATTCAGGAAGGTACACGAAACACAAACAAGAGTCAAACCATGATCACATGAAGCCACATAAGCCCCCCAGAAAAATTTCAACATCAAAGGAGTGGAATCCCTTTACTGATAGTCACCAGTGAGATAATCGCTCTTCCAGTTCCCTCAGGAGGTCCCGATTGAGTTCGTAGAGCTGAGGTAGGTAGTAGAGGATCTGATTCAGGATTCTGTCCTCAATCACTGGCTTTCCAAGTTGCCTAGAAGCATGTGCCACAGCATCCCGGAAATCCTGCCGAGTACAAAGAGGACAGAAACCCCTCTTGCCATGAGTGAACAGCCTTCAAAGCACCAACACAGAGAGCACAACAGAGTTCTCATCGCAGACATTCCATGCACTGCTCCCTATTACCAAAGGCAAGGCAGGTACCATCTGCGTTATGTTTTTCTGCAGCTTCAATTTACTCCCTTGAGACTGCCTTAATCCTTTTGGTTTGACACTGGAGCTTTACTTTCTTGGTCCTGTATGCATAATATAGAAGTTGTTCACTATTTTTACAACATGCCCTTAAGACATGTGTTAGTATTACTTAAGAGGAAACTAAGGCGGGCTAAATAAGGCTTGTATCTGCAAGGTTATTGGCAGCCTTGAGTGTCTTCTTGCAAATGTTTAAGTCAGAAAACAAAACTCTTAAATCAGCTAGCACAGTCAGTATCTTACTTAAAAACCATCCTAGTGTTCATAATTCATCTTACAAATGCCATTTTGGAGGGCAGAAAGTAGGGTCAAAAAAATTACTATGTGTGGCAGCTCTTCTATATACAGGAAAATTAACATCTAACAAAAAGATACCATAACAACATGGGAATGACAAGATTTCAAATGTTAACAATGATCAAAGCCAACTCTGACTGGTACCTTTGAAACATTTACAAGGGAGGAGGAGCACCCTACTTACTCTTGAAGGATCTTATAGCATTTTTATGCTATAACCAACTCCCAACAGGACAAGAGATGAGGCTCATTGGTCCTCATTAAACTATTCAAAATTAAAATCTTGATCCCACACAAATCAGCATGGCCAAGATTGAAATTCAGTATCCATTATACAGGGTATTATCCCTATTCACAAGCAAACAAATCTTTCAAAAAATTTAGCAATCCAGCGTTTCACTTGAGAAATAACACTGTCTTAACTGACAAAAAAGAAAATATAAATTAGTAGTGTTACATATTACCGTGTCTCACTTAAATTTGGGCAAAAAGAGAATTAATTCAAAACAGCTCTTTTGGAGTTTGTGGTTAATGAAGCCTAATATCACATGCACTATCTGTAGGTATCTTGAAAAAAGTGACCAACAAAATGTTCTGAGTACAGTAATAAGTTATACTTTAAATGTGCATGGGGTTCATCCACATTTTCTTTGAAAACCTGTAGGGTCCTCAGGTTGAGGAAAAAAAAAATTTAATCCCCCTTTTTCCCCCTCTCCACGTCTACTACTACAGCTCTTACTAGCTATCCCATCAGTCCAGCATCTGGCACTATTTAGGGTCTCTCAAACTGAAGCGTCAACTTTCCCCTGCTCTCCCTCCTCATTACATCAGCTCTGGGCAACGTGAGCTCCAGACATGCTTTCTTGCTTTGTGACCCTATGGGTCACAAAGGCTGTGACTGGGCAGTTCTGACAAGAAACTGAAAGGAGATACAGGGCACTGGCTGTAACAGGGAAGGCTGAGAGCTAAATGCAAGGGAGTTAAAAAACAGATGGCATTATTCATATGGAAATGTTCTGGTTTACATCCTCTGTGCAGACTAGTGACACACAGGCTAACTACCAGCTGCATCTTATGGGTTTTTCTGACCCTGGGGCATTGCTTAACACTGAAATGATACATGGAATTACAATGGCAAAAGCTCAAATGAGGCATTCTGGAGAGCTTCATACACAATGCATCATCATATTATGACAATATTCTTGCCCCACCCCCAACTATATGCACACACAATATACTGTATGTATTTTGCCATAGGGTGAGACAAGAATTTTGTTTGAATGTCATAAGGTGACTTGCATGATGAAAAGCAAAGCAGTTTTGTCTGCACCATAATCAACAACCCAGGCTTTCCCCTGATCAAACAATAGGAGAGCAGGGAGCCAGGTTTAAGCACCACTAGATAACACAGGAACGTCAGCTGTAGTTAAGAGCATTTTTTTAACTTCTAGATACAGCGTTCAAAGAGTCTGTGGGGCGCTTTCCAAATACAGATTTGGTTTTTCAACTAGCTTGACTCAAAGTCCATCAACTTCATCATGGTTTATAGATGATGCTATGAAAGGCTCTATCAAAACAGCCAACCAAAACTTTACTTCACCACCCTCTATGTCCCCTTCCACAACTGAGTAAACTGAGGAAGTGTGGCAGAGAGGAAATACAGGGAAGAAAGATAATGTAAACCTTTCAAATTCTGAAAGCCTGCAAAACAACAAGAACTAAATTTCAATGCTCTTTTTTTATTTTCACTACTGATTTTCCATTTGTCACTGTAATCATATTAAGATTTATTTTTAACCTGGCAGTGGGTGTGAAGTAACTGTCATGCCAAGTTCATCTTGAGATAAACTCAAGAGTTGAATGCAGAGAGCACATGCCTGGGGATTGGGGGTGGGGAAAAAAAAACCCCAAATGTAACAAGGTTGGAATTAACCGTGTTTACACTTGAAGGTACTGGCCTTCTGAGAAACTAATTTCATATCCAAAAGGACAAAACACAGATCAGTTCTGTTTTAATTACCAGATATAAAATATGCTAATTTACAAACTAAACTCTGAAATTTCATCCCAAGGGGTGGAAAGTATTCAGATGACAACTTTTAATGCAAGTAGGTGAATAACACAGAAATTAGAAACTGCAGTAAAAAGTACCAGGACCTAGATTCTTCTAAACCTAAATCAGTTCACTGCTAAATAAAAGCAGAATTGCTCTTGCAAATAATATGTACCTTGGTCTGATATCTATACATGCCTGCATGATGTGATTTATATTACAAACACATTTAGCACACTGTCCTATATAAAACTGCTGAAGAGCACTGCTTTCATCAGCCTGTTCAAAGGCAATCACCCAGGTTGTCCTAGAAATTATTCTGTTTAAACCAATGCAGCAATCCATTAGAAGTGAATTTTAAAGACAGATTTTCTAATTAAAAATGAGTCTTTCAAATACTGAAATCTTACTCATCAAAAAACCCCTGAAAAACAACAACAACAAAAAATTAAAAAACCAACTTTGGAAAAGATCACAAACTAAAAAAGCCACACTTTGGAATTAATGTGCTTATTTCACTGAAAAACATTTGCAACTTTAGACATGTTTCATATGCCGCAGGACAAAACCCAAAATATTATGCTAGTTATACTGAATCATCCCAGCTTCTTACCAGGATTTTTTTTTTCCTTTCAGAAGTGGGGAGGCTATTGTACATTTTTTGAAATGCTTGTTTAAAGTCTCTAGTTTGACATTATATTCTGGTCCAATAATAATCTTCTGATATCAGTTTTTACTAATTAGGTAAAGCTAATTGTTTTCACACAGCTACTTCAAGAGGACAGCGTGCATTGCCATCCCTGGAAAGAACATTCTTTCCAAACCAGAAACAGTTTTAGTTTATGTTAGGCTGAGACAGCCTCCCACTGGGTACTTGTTCATACGAAAATCTAGTCTAGGCACATTAGAGGCTTCTGAGTACATACTGCTGCTGAATTACTGCCTGATAAAACACTTCCAACTTGAAAATGTGTAGGAAATTCTATTTATCCTGTTGGTATACGCTCCCCTTATAGCTGTGGAGTTTTTAAACAATATTTGAGGAGGTTACCATCATCACTGCTTTTGTTTCCTCACACCTCTCCTTCAATGCAACTTCCTTAAATATGCAAAAAGGCTGTGATATCTAAAGTAATTCTGACCCTGCTCTGAATCATCTGCAGTCAGCCCATGCACTTCCCCTCTGCAAAGGCCCTGACTCACTATCCCTCAGTTCTTCCCACTAGAGGATTCCCAGCCTGCACTGATCTGCCCATGTCAGTCTAAGGAGCAAAGGACAATTTTAGTTGTAAAACAAAAGAGGTGTTGAGCAGACTACAACCTCGCTCAGCTGCTGACTGGGTCAAGTGCATCTTCAGGTATCTTGAATGAAGATAATTTCAAACAGGTGAAATTAAAACTTCTTGCCAATTTAACAGGAAGAGAAAGTACTACGTAATCTAAACACAGTCATATATTCTATTCCTAAAGCTTCAACCAGTATCACCTTGGATCTGTTCTCCCAGAACATACCATCAGCAAAAAAAAGGAAAAAAGTCATAATCCCTTCCACTGAGGAACAACTCCCCTAGCTAAATACACCTGCAGATAGCTCAAGTATCAGTTTAATTTAAGGAAAAAAGTATGTTTGCACTTGGATGCTTTTCAAGGAATACACACACACACACACACACATCCTATGGGGAAGGAGGAGGGAAGAGGAGGAAGTTTCACAACAAGCAGGCTGCTAGATGTGACAAACTGTAAACATGACTGCTTAGCAATACAGCTACAGAAGATTTCACAAATAGATTACTTAAAATATAAATAGGCACTCCTAGCTAGAGTCAGACTATTAGCCATGAACTGCTAAGTTAAACTACAGCACCTATAGTTAATTAATCCAGATTATGACTAAGTGTGGATCATGACATTTTTCAAATATATATCATTACTTTTGGAAAGCTGCCAAGCAGTTCCACACCTTTTTTCTCAGGTAATAAATAATATATAAGTCTTTAACAAAATAATGTAGTTGATTTTTTTACAGTAATCAATGATTTGATAGTGGCATATTCCCAGAATGCTATTTCAGGTAATACACTGGGTAGTAGAACAATACTTCCTTCTAAACTAGAACTATGCTATTAGTCTTCTTAGTAAGAGGACTACAGTTGCAACTCATTGTGAAATGTCTCAGCAGTTTTAAAGTACTTCAGAGACCAAAAATTTATTGACATATTCACCTCAGACTGGTCAAATATTGAAATTTTGCAGATGGAGAAAAAGGAGTTGGATGTTGAGAGAATTTTTCACAGTCGAACAGTAAGTCAGTTGTAAGCCAGGATCAGAGGTCAGAACTTTGCTCCAAAAGCCATAGCTATTTTTTTTATTACACGCTTTTTCCAAATGAAATCTTTTTCATAATACTTGGCTACAATAGACATCAGTTTATAAATATATAAAACTATATATAGTTTTTATATACAGAATTTTGCCATTTTCTTCTGAAAAACAGAAACATTAAACCAGAATTTTTTGCCCTTGTGTCTCTGGAAAGACACACAACAGAAAACGATGCTTGACCTCTTACCTGCCTTCTGCTATAAGAAGTTGATCTTGTGGCTGCAGAAATGCTAAGAGGTACCTGCTGACAAGCTCCTACTTATATTTGGTCTCAGAGTCCAAATATGGACAGAATAGGAGTCTAAGTCAGAAGCACAGATTTAAAGACTCAGGCAAAAGTCCACAAGCCCAAGCTTTTCTTTTCACACAACAAAAAGTTACACACTAAGCCTTGCAGTGGAAGGAGTAATCTCAAAAAAACCAAGTATCTCTGCTGAACCAGAAGCCTTGCTGCTTATACCACAGCAGCAGGGAGGAAACAGAATCAAAAAGAGCCGAAAAGCAAAAGGAGCAGAGGGTTTGGCAAGAGAACAAAATTCAGAACAAAAATGTACAAAAAAAAGACAACAAATAAGCCAGGTAGCTTACCCTCACAGCGCCAGGGTGCTGCTGAGGCGGTCCTCTCACTCATGCAAAGCAAACTATCTCCAAAGAATCCCACAACAAAAGTACAAACAACACCAATCCTGCCTTGCTCCTTTTTCCAGCAAGACTGGGTGTTTTTAGGCACAGGGCAACTCAGAGAGAAGTGATAAGCTTGTTTCTCTTATGTCTCTTGTGTTTTACACCCAGTTCACTGTTTCTTTTCAATGCAAGTGTCCTTAGGAAAAAATAGTACTTCTCCCATATTCTCAACCCTTGTTCTCAGGAGGCAGTGCATGAACCATCTCACAATCATGCATGCAGAAGAGCTAGTTTGATTTAAGCTCCTTTGTTTCCAGGAGCTTCTAAAAGCATTAACTGGAATCTCACCTTAAAAGAGTACTAACACAGTAACAGAAATACAGAGAATTCAAAATTACATCTGATGTTTGATTACATCCTCAAGCAACTCCCATTTGCTGAGACTGTGTGCAAAGCCAGGTGAGTCCCTTATCTCTGTTATGATCAGCTTGTTTAGTATTTATAGAAGTATCACCAAGTATAATTTTGCAGTATGTCTTCAAACAGAAGCAGTCAGATGTACTTATAGTGTGTGACAGGTCCACATAGGCTAGCACTCTGATATCTTGGAAGAGTTGATCCACCTAACTTGACTTTGTCAACATAAAAGAAAAAAATGCTAAAATATTTCAGTGGTACTTGTAACCAGTTTGCAGTCACATTCCTACCTCCTCAACTGCTTTAGATTCCACTCAAAGGCTCTAAGATGAAGCAAATTAAAAAGCTTTTTCTTACATCAACAGTCCTCTTCCTTGGCGCCATGTGATGCATTTGGCTGACATTGGTAAAATATACCAAGGAGAGAATTATTCATTTCAGTTCATTGCTAATGGAATTAGTCACTAAATTTCAAGTGGAAAACCACTAATAGATGGCTCAGAAGGTGCAATGGAGCATCCTCCGATAAGCCAAATCTTTACCATGCGTAAAAGAGCCCAGGAAAATATAAGTTCTAATTCAGAAATTTGTCAGAGGTTGCTTGACTGGTAGTTAGTAAGCCAAAGTGGTTGGCGCACATGAAATCAAAAGGATAGTTTTATCAACATTAAAATATTATCCGTAAGAAATTATATGATTAAACCAACTGATTTAATAATGTGCATGAAAAACACACAAATCCTCAGGCATATCACTCTGGAAATAATAAAATGGGTGTCTGCAACCTTTCTCAGCTATGGCAGTTTTTAGTTAATGAAGAATGTACACACATACAGCACCTCAAAACCAGTGCCCTCTCTGACAAGGACAGTCACCAAGGTTCCTGCTGCAGGCCAACTGACAAGTTAAGGACAAAGTATTTCCTAAACTCCTAGCCTAGCATCCTCCCTATTAGACCAGGCTGAATACATGTTGATTGTTACTGCTAGCCAACAAAAACATTTCTAATAGTTTTTATTTGACAGCTAGAAAATAGCAGACTGTCATGAATAGAGTTGCAAGTTATCCATTAAAGGAAAAGCAAAACACATCCTACACCACTGCACATCGACACTGTGGGGACAGCTTTAAGTTTATCCTAGAAACTTCCTAAGCTCTCTCCTCTTCTCTTTTTCACATTGCTCTTCTGCTTGCCTGCATCCTCCTTACCAATAGCCTTTCTTTCAGCACTGCATATATTACCTAAAAAATGGTACACTGAAAAGCAAAGATACCTTTAAAAATAAGTTAAATGTCTGAAAAACATGATAATTTAAAATTACATGGCTTAAAACCTGCGTAGGACAACTTTCTTTCTTTTACCAGTATTTAAGATTGAGTTCTGTATTAGAAACCATGCTGAATATAAATTATATATTGGCTGAGCCAGCTCTTAAAAACCAAGCTTGAAGAGAATCAGAAAATCAGTTACTAGGAGGAAAGCAAAAGCGGAATCAGCAAAAGACATGGTGAGTTTTTTGTTCCCTGAAAAAGATCTCTATTACAGAACTGTATACAACCATCTATAGGAGCCTTTGTTCCCAGTTTCACAGAACACACTTCTCAAGAGACTGAGACAGACCAATGCATCTGGTTTGCAATATAACCACTTCTATTGCTCAAGGAAAAAAACCCACTGTGTTTACACTTAAGACAGTAACAAAATGGTACAAACACATATCATTTCAAACTTGACAGAAAACACATTAAATAGAGCTAGAGAAAGAAAAATTCTTCATTAATTTCCTATTATCACCTTCAACAGAGCATGTTTTACAGATGACTGATCTGCACAAACACAGATGAAATACTTAACCCTTGCTGTGTACAACACATTGCAGGTACTACAGTCACAGGTATTTTCAGAAAGCAAACATCTGTCAAGGAACTGCAGCCTCAGAAAAATACACTGCCATGGTGATGGATGCACCATTAGAGCTATTAGCTATTAATTGGACTACTTTGAGAATGTGCATTTTAATGTACCATTTCTAAAATAAATTGTTCCTGCCTCCCCCCACCATTTAAGGAGTTATTCTAACCAAAATCTTTTTGTTGCTATGTACATACTTATAAGCCAGTACAAGCTGGCTTATAAATATGATTCTGATTAACATAAACTGATATATATTCAATTTTCAGTACTCAATACCCACACAGAACTGGAAACTGCATAAATTATTAAGGAGATCTAGAAGGAACCACCAAAAATATTCATCCATTATGCAAAATGTGAAACTTTAAAGTTGAGCTTAATTAGATTAATTTTTATATTTTGAATATGTAGATGCAGCAGAAAAACAGCACAGTCACTACCATAAAGCCTAAACACAAAACTTTAGTAGATTAAACAAATAGAAGAGGAAAATGCTTTTTTTTTTTTTTGAGTACTTACAATGTGTAAGAGCTTTAGCACATCCACAAACCTACCAGAAAAGCAAGAAAAAGCAAATAGTTACATTTTAATTGTCCAATTAAAATCAATTGAATAGTTACTAAGTGCAGCATTAACACTTACACTTTCTCTGAGCTCATGATCTCCTTGGCAATATGGTATACCTTTGTTTTCTTTCCAGGTCCCTTACCCTGCAAATAAAATTACATGTTACGCTGTGCACCTACTAAAACTGTCATAAAGATAATTTCCAGCTATTACTTCCTTAAATTCAATGCAGTTGTTTCATAGTTACTTCTAAGAAAAACACTTTATACTGCTTTGAAATCTCTTAGCTTTCACACCTTCTGGTTCTTCAGGATCTGTGAGAAAATCAATTTAGCTTGTATCTGGAAACAATATTAGCTAGGAGCAGTTTTTACAACACTGCTAGCCTTTTCTTTTAATTTTTACAGGAAGCACTGAAGCCCATCATGAATGAAGTCCTAGCAAACAACAATTACTGTTTTAGCAAAAGTACTAAAGTACAATAGTATTTCTATCTTACTTGGTTCCTTTTCTCTGATTAATACAGCAACAGTAATATTTGCAATGAACTCAAACGTTTTTCAGGAACATCTTAAAAGACATATACATTTTCTTTACTGAAAAACAAGATGACAGGAAAAAAAAAAAGAAAAAACCACACTGAAGAGAAAAGCCAGTTTCTGATGGTCTAACAGAGCTGCTGGAATACATAACAACTGTACTCCAAAGATGCAGACATGTGAGCCTTGTCATCTGCCTGAAACACTGTGGAGATGATTTTGGGTTTCACATGCCCATTTGGCTTCCAAAAAACCAATGGCATTGTCCAACATCAGAGAGAGAGAATAGGTATAACAAAGCAAACAGGGCAGGCATTGGGATGCAAAAGTGTTTGCTACACGGTGTAACTTCCATGTATGATTTCCCTCAGATGGAACACCTTTCTCAAAAACAGCTCTCATGGTTTGCCATATACTTCTGTGCTGCCAGCTGTCACCACATCTATTGCACATTCAGGCTTTCATTTTAATGGGCTGCAAAGAAACAGAGGATGAGGAGCCCTAAAACATCACAGGATATACAACTCAAGTGAGATGGAACTCAGCTGTATTGAGTATGGTGGCATAATATGGGCACTGAACACTTTATCTAGAAAACCAGGTATCAGTGGCATTTTACCCACAAAATTTTGGTTCATAAGCACTAATGCTGCAAGATTTCTCTGAATATTTAGTTCTTCTTGAAACCTATAAATTAGTCCCAAGTGCTGGAAAATAAACCATGGAACAGATAGTACTCATAGGTTGGTTTTAATGCAATTGTTGTATACAAAATAAAGGAATCTAAATTAATTTTTTTTCATTGGAATTTAAATGCCACTGCACCTAATTACTGAATTAAAATTAATTTCTAAATTAAATAATTTTGTATAGCACCCCATATGTGCAAAATACATTATTTTATATACAGTATAGATAGACACCTGCACACAAATCTGGGATTTTAATTATGAAATTAAACTTATTTCCAAAGAACACTGAGATCTATCCAGTGTGGGACAGTCCATTAAGGCGAGATTCTAACACCTATTCTCAGGCCTCTGTGGCTATTTAGAAAGCACAGCTGACACCCTCCCTGCAAGACTGAATTCACAAGTAAGTCAATTATGCAAAGCAAGGTATCTGCCATCACTGTAAATGTGTCAGTTGCAAATGAGATGAAAATTAGTATTTTGAGAACAAGATGCTACCGCTAAACAATTACAAAATGAAATATCACAGCCTGTTTTCAACCCCATTTGAAAGACTTTTCACATACCAGCTGGCGCTGAAAGGGCCACTTTGCATTTGCTCAAAGATACTCTGGCTCTGAGAGTCTCTAATGGGAGAACCAAAGGGATACAAATAAGGCTCTCCGGCACAACACTGGAAAGAAGCCCTGTAAGTCCCCTAACAGATATAAAGCATCAAAACAGCCAGATGCTTGTGGTAAGGAAAAATAAAACAAGCCCAGCTGATGACCGATGCAGGGACTGCTTCATTCTCCGCTGCAGCTGCTCTCGCCGTGAGGAAGTTGGTTGTTAATTCCCAGCTGCCGGCTCACGTGCCACAGGCAGCTGAAGCCAGCGACAGCAGATGCCTCACAGCAAGTGCTGAATTACTCCATAAAACCTGCCTGAGAACTCTCCGAATGGGGATACTTTCCTGTAAAACTCTGTTGTGAAAGGTTGAGGACATTTGTAGAGGCACGCAAGGTAAGTTAGCTTCTATACAGGTAAAGTCTTGTTTAGTTTCACAGGAACAAGCCTTTCCATTGACTCTTTCCCAATTTAGTCCTCTCATTTGGTTTAACAACATTTAGACCCGACATGCCAAGTCTTCTCTTCCAGCACTACAAAGTTTCATTTTGTTTTCCTGCTTATCTTGTTAGGGCTTTGTTTTTGTTTTGTTTTGGTTATTAATTATTTTTAAAGAAAGGAAGCAGATATAACTACTATCAAAGGAAACAGCTGTCAGGACTGGTGCTGAGGAGAGGCACTGGTCTACAGGCAGCCTGGTTTCAGGGTGTCCAGGACTCAGAAGTAAGAACGTGGGTACCCACAAAAGGAGGGACAGGACCCTCATAACTTCATTTCATTCAGAGTAGTTAACACTGTCTTCCTACTCTTCATTTGAAGAAGAAATAAGATTAAAATAAGGAAAATCACTCCAAGCTGGCACTCACAGAAGGTAACTGAAGGTCAGACCTCAACCTCAACATGCGACACGTAGTTTACATTTGAAAATATCCCAACAGATTATAACTTATTAAATACTGGGAGAGTGAGGAATAGTTTCAGAAGATAAAAAGATACCTGTTTATCTTCTTGAGGATCAGTCTCCCCTTTGCTGGAATCAGAATTTGTGTCATCATCTTCATCAGAACTGTTCATGATATCTTCTTCATCTGACTGAAGATCTCCCATTACCACGTTGGGATGATCATGGTGTTCTTCTAAGGACCTAATATTAAAATATACACATCACACTTCATTTATGTAAAGTGCTTTCTGTTTCACCCCACAATAAATTATCTACTTCGTACTAGAGACCCTGAAAACAGTAGTGGGCAGTCTGAAGATTACACCAGTTGGAGGTTTTTCCACACTGGACTCAGAACTCTGCAACATTTTATTTATGCTAGTATTGATACAATGCTCATTGACAGCAAGCAAAAGCCACAGTACCTTTGGAGTATTTATATTATTCATGTCCATCAGAATTTGCCTAACAACATCAGATAAACCTATTCCCTTATTGCTATGCACATGTATAGAGCAACATTTGTAGTGTGTGCCAGGATAAAGAAACATCATAGCCATTTTGCTATCCTCTATCTCACTGTAGCAGGTCTGGTTCCAGATACAGTACTGACACTGGAGCTTTCTGTGTGAAATTCTAGATGCATGTATACATATAAGCCTGTTTCTCAATGAATATGCTAAACAACTGCATCAGTAACAGCAATATCGCAACCATTCTGTCCA
The DNA here is from genome assembly GCA_024734555.1 of Trochalopteron elliotii. Taxonomy (NCBI): domain Eukaryota; kingdom Metazoa; phylum Chordata; class Aves; order Passeriformes; family Leiothrichidae; genus Trochalopteron; species Trochalopteron elliotii. The sequence goes on from JANPWX010000246.1 coordinate 126,150, forward strand.
ATAATTCTTAAAAGCATGAAGGCAGAATCTTTTGCAATTAAGAACACCCATCCCCCAGAAACAGACACCTTCTGGATAGCTGTCAAACCTGTAAAACATAACCTTGTTCTGCTGCTATACAATGATTATAGAAGTCTCTTTTTATTAGCTTCAGCTGTATTTGCAATACAGGAATTGCATGAGACAGGCACACAATCTCCTTCCCCTAACTAGCTTTGACAACTTCAGAAGAAATTTAAGAAACACAATTCCAGAAGAAAATAAAAAAGGTGGTAGGGAAAGATAAATAGGAAAACAGACTAGAGAAAACAGCCTTAAGTATTTGAAAGGTTACATGGAAACGCAGAAAATCCTTGGGCTCCTACTTTTAATCCTTAAAAATATCTAATAATTTTCAACTACACTACAGATATCTAAAAATCACATAATCTGTGTTCAAGGTCTGAAAAAATATGCTGGAATGCCACAGATTTATTTTGACATGAGCCAAAACTGATTACCTATCCTGCGAAACAAAAAAGCAAATCCAGGAACCCTCGTCCACCAGCTGCTGCAGCCAGCAGAGATCTCACTGGGCTGCCCAACACTTAATTTTGCAACAACAGCCAGGGCTACACACTTCTCCATACACCTGTCCCTCTGCCTCCCAAGGCAAGGCATAGTTACAACTGTTTTTTCCTTGCTTTGAATCAGAGGAAAGCAGGGATGGAGGGTAACTATTCAGACTTGCCATCTCTATCTGTGATAGCTACCAGAAAGAAAACCTGTCACCATGACTCCCTCGGAAGGTGTCTGCTGGCAATCTGAAAAGCAGAAGTATTCCTCAGGGCTTGGGTTCAGTATTGGGACTGGCACTGTTAAACAGGTTTGTCAGTGACATGGACAGTGGGACTGAGGGCACCCTCAGCAAGAGTGCTCAGCAGGCCAAGGAAGGGGATTCTGCACCAGCGAAGTGTTTATTACTCAGTGCTCAAGACAGAGTTAAAAACAAACAAACCAACACAAAAATGCTGATCACAAATAGAAATATATTTGGAGATAACGATTAGCTGGCCTCTGGACAGACCTTGGGCACCCATGAAGACACAGAGAAGATTAAAATAACTTGATTCTATTATGTCAACACAGGAAGGACTTGGGAAACTCCCAAGCGGTTACTGTCTCCCACAACTGAACTGGGGGGGGTAGGGGAGGGAAGGAAGGCGACTGTATGGTCATCACCGAGTACAACAAGGTCCTGAGCCAAGACTGCAGCTCCCTGGGTGCAGGGAGACACCTCTTTATTTGGGTTTGGAAATTATCAGCTTCACGCAGGAAGACAGCAGCCACCAGGGAAATGAGGGCTGATGACAACAGCACAGGGTGTAAGCCAGGGACTGTTCCCATAGAGTCTCCAGGAGTTTCAGGACAGCAAAAAAGCAGCTTTTTACTGGAGCTTTCCCTGAAATCATGCTAGCAGGAAATGAAGATTTCTGCAGTTATTCATTAACTTCAGCAATTCAGAAAACTCCTTGTCTAGTTTATATAAGTCACAGTCAGCTGAGGATATTTATTTTAGCAGATGCCATCTCATATTCTTTTATTATGACAAACATCTTTATTACATCAGTGGCATGACATGAGGTAGATATATGCCCCAACTTTAGTCAAAACCTGCAACAGAAATTACTGCTGTTCCTTCCTTTACTAAATTACTCAGCTTTGCCATCCACATCTGTCACTGAATCTCTCTCTGATCAAGGATATTTTTTCCCCCACTGCAAAATATATTAAGTGCTTTATCTCTGACCACACTGGAATACACTTTTTAGTCCATTATTCATTAATGTCCATTTTTGTTACTAGGGATTTTATTGTCCTTTTTCCTAGCCTTAATATTTGTTTTAATTGCTGTTTTAATTTCCTTTAACTGAGATTCCTTCTCATCAAGAAAACATTGTTTTCACACCTGTAACATCAATGTTCTTTAGCCTCCGCATATTCTGCTGGATGACCCCTCCCAGACTTTGTTGTCATTTTCTATTTAAACTTTTCAGGGCAGCTGTGCCAAAACTTAGAAGGTTTAGAAAATCCACCCTTTTGGAAGTCAGAATACTTCCACGTGAAGCTGTATTTTACTTGCACAAACACAATCCCCTCACCACTGAAGGATGAAGAACAAACTAGCTGGCTTGTGTTGTGTGAAGCACTTTCTAAATGTAAGATTATCAGCTTATCTAATAGAAAGTTTCAGTTAAAAAAAAAATCAAACCAAAAACCCCCCAGCAAATACTTAAAAATTTTAAATTTTAATAATTAACTAGTGATAATTTAGAATGTGTAGTAAGTGTCCACAAATGACAGCCACTCACTGTATAAGTATTTTTCTTCCTGTAAATCACAATGTTTAAGCAGTAAACTCCTTTTCTGGCCTTTGTGGTGCTTATGCACCTACTATTCACATAAAGGAATCTATGACAGCTGAGAGAACCATGTATAAAATCCTACACACAGTATCTACTCCACCTTTACCCTGTATTTGCTCAGTTCACAGCCCTCCGGTTCTTCCACATGATACACCTTGTTGAGGGTTTTTTAAGTGGTATTTTTAATACTTTTCTCCTTCTTTGCTTTTTAAAGAAAAAACACATTGGATGATTACATGATTAATGATCAAGAGTCAGCCATTTTCCAGAATCAAACAAGCCATCAGTTCAGGGATAGGATGCAATACTGGAGCCAGGGGTAGATACTTTCCTGGCTGTATGTGCAGTTGTGTCCTCTTCTTCATAGAAAATAGGGACAGACAAAATTACTGTGTTTATTTGTGTTTATCAGCCACTTGCTGAAGAACACGCAATTCTGCTCACACATTACACCTTAACCTTGCAAGGAGAAACAGAAAGCAGATTTGTATTTACTCATTACTCTTCTCTGTACTTTTACCTCTGAAGTCATCTATAACATAAGTGTATGTATGGTTCTCTTAAAGTTATCTCTGGATAAAGTGAAATTCCTTGCACTTTAACTGCCTTTGGAAATAGTAGTAAATCTTTAAATAAACAGAGTAGTTTCTAACACATATTAATCCCCCTTTTCCAAAATACCACAAGCATGCAGTAAGGCTTATTTTAAGTGGCTCTTCTGATAGGTATTTTGGGGATACTGTGAACCGTCTCTATCTTGTTCCCTCTTCATCACGATTCTTTGTCCTACCAACAAACTTCTGCATTATCAGTCATGTGAAACACCAGCCCTGCCAACTCACTGTGCTGTGCACTGAGTAAGAACATCTTGCCATATCTCGTGAGCAAGTTATCTAAATATAGACGTGGGGCTTTTTTATTTGACACAAAATGAAGGAATTGTTAATTTGCCTTGGAATGAGCAGCTTATGGGATGATATGTTGTGCTGTATTTTCCTATTGCAATAGTAAAATACTAATGAAATAAAACATGCTGGTCCTAGCAAGACATACAGCAAGATAAACTGTCAAAACTTAAAAATTGCCATCAGACTATTACCACCGGGAATCAGCATAAAAACCACCAATGTCTTCAAGAGATGACCAAGACTAGTTCAAACTAGTTTGTCTTATTATAGAAGCTTCAAATACACCTGTGGCTTCACTTTCAGACACTGTCGATTTGGACCTTGCATAGGGCACTATAGCCTGAAGTCACAATTAACATTTCAGTCTCGATTTCCAACTCCTGTAGAAGGCAAATAGTATTTTAAGGTTGACTGAAATCATTCAGAGATATTCTCTGCCATGGAATGCTCCAACATTAAGCATTTTATAGTATATTGGAATGACTTCAAGTGTTAGCATCACCATAACTACTAAGAAGCAAGTTTCCACAGCTCCAAAGTATTTGCTAAAATAGATTCATCCATGCTACTGCTTTACACACATTTCCTTGTGATCTTCATTATTTTTAGATCTTTTTCCTACTTTCAGCAAGTAATAAAAATACGTAGGAATGCTGAATGAATAGAGCCTTGCACACAACACTCTGCTAAACTCTTCATTTCTCATCCTTTTGTTGTTTTAAAAGGAGTCTCCGGTGTACTCTGCCTTATCCTTCTGTCTCTTCCTCCACTATTTTATTGCGTGTTTTTTGTGGGTGTTTATGTTTGTTTATTTTTAAAGCAAGCTTTCAACATGCAGGCAAAGTTACACAAACTGAAGCTCCTACTCAACTAAAAAAATACACATCAGAACTTTAGAGAGCAACTAAACATGCCCTATTATTTCATCTCAAATCCTTTTTGTATCATTACAGCATTTCACAATCTTTTCACAGCTGCTTGAACCTCATTTCCCCCCAGAGAGCAAGCAACTATTATTAGTGCTTATCCATTTTCAGTTTTTAACATCACCATTCCCTGCAATATTTTAGGAATTAAGGCATATTCAGCTGCTGGTTTTTTAAGACCTAAAAGCACACTGGCTCTCAGTGAAGGCAGTAGCTGATAACGTTGTTATTTCTTTCAGAGCCCCTCATACTCCCAATAGCTGCACGCATACCTCACTAACTGATTCCCTCCATGAGCCCTACTTGTACGCTTCTGTGAAAATGCAATGATAAAAGAAACAAAATCTTTTCTGTTTGGCCCTATCTAAATTCAGAGTCTCTTTTGAGAAAGAACTCTAAATACAGAACTCCAATTAATATCCCAGAACAATTTAGGAAGTAATTCCCTGATTTGGGTGCTCAAACAACAGAAGATGCTCCTGGGAAGTCAAAGCAAAAGTGAAATTAATGCTTGGTTAAAAACCTTTCACTTTGTTTAGTGAATTTCTTCTGCTTTTATTTAATGCTTCTTTTTAAAGACAGCCCAATGTCTTTATTATTTAATTACTGCAGGTTTTTGGAAAAAGAAAATCAGTTCTAGAAAGCAAGCATACTTGGCAAAGCACTAAGATAATAAAGGATGCCAACCAAGATCACGAGTGAGCTCCTATGGAAGGTTTAAGGAAATACACAGAGATTAGTGATCAGCAAGATTAGTAAAGGCATCAATTACTGCACTTTCTGGTTGAGTCACATTTTGGTGCAATACCTTCCCTCCACGACCAGCCTGAAGAAGTCAACACCAGGACATTTCCTTTCACAAACCAGTCTAGAGAGCATAAAGATGAATTTCATATCACTCTAGATGCACCTGGAGCTTAACTCAGCTTAATATTCACCTCTCATTTGAACTTCAGATTCTCTGAACAACAGTGGCTGTTTACCATTAGAGCTAAAAACATCCCATCCCTTGTTGTTTTCTCTTCATGTTCCCCTGCTTTTCATTTCTCCTTCAGGCACACTGGACCATGAAGCAGCAAATGAAGACGAAATGCAACCCAATCCAGGGGGATTATTTATCTGAATTATTTCTACAGCATCAGTCACCTCTCTGGTTTAATGACAGACTCACAGATGACAAAAGCTGAAGCTGAGATCACATCTCTCTTCTCTAGGTGTAGTGGACAGTGTGAGAAAGGCTGGTGATGCTGCTGCGTCTCTCGCAGTGCTGATGTGGCTGCCAGCACTGGAGATTGGTTGCCTTTTTGCAGCCAAGCTGCTTGGGCTTCGACTTCTCTGCCAAAAATGGTGCCTTTTCACAGCAAGAGAGCAAGATAGCAAGGTGACTTCTCAAATGATTTTACACAACAGCACTAATGTTATGCCATTTGTTCTTCTGCAGTTACAAGTCAATAATATTAATAGGTTATTATTATTATTACAACTAATAACAAGAAAAAAAGCAACCAGACGTGAATTTTTATTGGTGTGATCCCAAGGAACATGACAATTGATTTTGATCTTCTTTTTCTTTATGTCTTTTAAGACTACCTAAAGCAGATCATGCCTGTGAGATTCATTAGTTCCTTCTACAAGCGATCCTTCCACAGGTGGCACGGCAAGGAATAAAACAGACCTCTAACAACAGCCTTTAAAATCAAAAGCACCACAAAACAAGGGGCAAACAAACTAAACCAATGAATCCATGACTATTTGCATTGCTTAGAACTGTTGTGCCATATTCTCTCCAGGCTGGTTAGGGAATTTTAAGGATTCAATTATGAATATAAACACTCCTCGTGAATCACAGCTAGAAAACAGAAACGACTAGCATCCAGCTGAGCAACTACAATTGAAAATATTTTGTGCTCTCCAGGCTCCCTTTTTCAAATTTAAATTTAAAGATTTCAAGAATTGAAACAAAATTATTTTAAACAATATCATATGTACTGTATGCACTCATTACTGTCTACTTTTTTTACAGAAAAAAAAAAAGCCAGGATCCTTGATGACAGAAACACACTATCAAAAGAAAAACTCAATACAATCTATTTGAAATGGATTTTCATTCAGAGCTACTTGCACTTGGAAAGCTGTCAGTTGCCTCCTGGGCTATGGGCTGGCTACTGAGAGAGGCCATGTGGGAATGGAAGGAGTTTGCTCTTGCCATGAGACACACCAAGAACTACCCACTTTGTCGCAGTCCTTACCTATGGCACTCACTGGTTACACCTGGGACTTCTGGGCAAGAAGGATATCACAAACACTGCCAGAGCTGCCACCACATTCAGCCTGTTAGATCATGCTGCTGGCAGCTCCTTCTATACCTAGTTGAGCATGTTGCAAACTTCTGCACCCGACTTGCTTGAACCAAGTTATCCCAGCGTTTGCAGCCAGCAGCATTCAGTTTAGCATTTATTATCCTCAGGTGAAGACAACACATACTACTTTCCTCAAGGAGATGCAAGAAAAATACATCTGACTCACATTCTAAGTGGGGAAAAAAAAAAAAAAAAGGGCAGCACATTTGTTATATGTGCTTCACATTTAAAAAAAGGTACAAAATTTATTAAGTAATCCATTCTGCCAGTCACCCTATTTCAGGCACACTATGATCAATACAGTCATGACCGTATTTCCATAGCATGATCTTAAAAAGCACAGTTTTAAAAAAAGTGCAAACAGATCTCAAATTATCTCCTTATTTAGCTGTGATTTGCAAACGTGAGCTCCTGAGGCCAGAGGCACCCAAGGATGGCTCACCACAGGCTCACCAAAGTCATCTTCAGTGAGACCATTTGTTGACAATTCCTCAGTTCCTTGGAAAGTTCAACATAAACACACATGCATGTTTCAGATGTTTCTACACTCACCACAGCAAAGCCACATTAAAAAAGAAAAGGATAAGAAAGAGACGTCTCAATTTAAAAGTCTGCAAGAAAACTGGTGCTCACAGTGGGACAGCTCAGCTCCTGAACAGTGTGGCACAGCTGACATCGTGACAAGCAGGACAGACACTCAGACTGACAAATAATCATGAATACTAACCAAGATCACAAGTGGTTTCTATGGAATGCTTAAGAAAATATATAATGAGGTTAATGATCAGCAAGATTAGTAAAGGCATCAATTACTGCACTTTTTGGATGAGTTATATTTTGCTGCAATATCTTCCTTTCACAAGCAGCCTGAAGAAGTCAACACCAGCATGTCTGTTCACAAACCAGTCAAGAAAGCATAAAGATGAATTCCATATGACTTTAGATGCACCTGGAGCCTAACCCATCACAAATTCAGAACTGTCACCTGAACTTCAGATTCTCTGAACAACAGTGACTGTCTACCATTAGAGCTAAAAAATCCCCTCCCTCATTGTCGTCTTTTCCATTCTCCTTTGGGCATACTAGACCATGAAGCAAAAAATGAGAGTGAAATGCAGCCCAGGCCAGGACTCTTACTTATCTTACCCATCCCAGGGAAAGTGCCAAAAGGAGATGATGCCAATGTAGTAGAATATGACCCAGGAGGATACAGTGGGACAAGTCTCGAGCACTGGTACTGGAAAGTGAAATACTGTGGCAAAACCTAGGGATTTAAACCCTTGGCTGGAAGCATGTAAAGGGAAAGGGGTCCATGTATTGGTGCTTTTTGTCACCACCAAAAGCTGTGAGGGATTACCTGTCTCCCAGGGTAGGTAAAGAGAATTTACAGTCATGAGCATACTTTGCAGCACGATTTTAGAAACCACAATTTAAAAAAGGTGCGAACAGCTCACAAATTATCTCCTTACAGCGATTTACAGCAGAATTTAGAGCTTTTTGCCTTCTCCTATCATTAATTCTTATTTCATAAGAGAGAGCTGCAGTGCTCATTGGCAAAACCTTTGGAAGAAGCTCCTGGCAAAAACAGTAGAAAAAAAAAGGACCAGAAAAATATGGCACCCATTCACAATCAGGACCTCTTATTCTAACTTCTCTCAATTCACAAAACAGACCCTAGTGGGATGAAGTAGATTGAGACAGAACAGCAGAATCAGAAGAAAAACAACACTTTGTTTTCCAGTCACACAAAAAAAGAAAAACCACAACAGAACTCTAGCACACACTAAATAGACTTCTGGAAAGCTATAATATAATTGTGACAAAAAATGTCAAAACAAATGTATCAAATAGGAAAAAGAAACTCAGACCAAGCGAGAACAAACTATTAATACCCATTTCAAATAAAATTGACCTTACCCTGCCAGAGCTACCATGACATTTCAATGCATAGCTATTGCTCACTATAATCAGAGTTAATGCAAGGCCCTACCCAGTGTCTTCTGTATTGACTCAGCATTAGTTTTATGATTTTTGCATGACTATTCTTGAATCAGGGCTACAATATCTCTCTTCAAATAGTTGCTCACTCACTTTAAAAATAACGCATATCCTATTGCACTCAGGTTTTTTTACATACCAGATACTGAGAAGATGACAAAAGAAAGCTGAATAACAGATTACTCAAAAGGTAGCGACCTACATCCGAAATAAAAATGGAGTGGCTTAGTTCCTAAACACACAACTTTCTTCATGCCCGGGAGCTGATGCAGCTTCCTGGACAGTATATCAGAAAAGAGAGGATGAAATAGTTTGGTCAAGAGCAACAGACTAAGAGTAAAGAATAACTGAGCTGCTTGCAAGACAAGACTTGTGCTATTTCTTCCTCCAATCTTTTGCACAAATTAGAAGAAGAATGCGATTTACACACTCTTTATAAGCTTTTCAGCTCATCTAAAGATCTGTACAGAACAGCCCACCTCCACAAACACCACTGGGAAAAAGGCAACAAAAAACCAAGTGAACTCAGAGCAGTCGAAATCACTGAACCATAAGGCTCAGGTTGTAGCTTTCAAAATGATAGGTTTGGTAAAAACTACCTTTATTTACCATTTATATGTACCTTAAAGATTTCTTTAGTCTTCTGCTTGAATAGAACAGTTTTTCATAAGCGCAAAGGTATTTTAAAGAAAAATTAAAACTTGTATAAACCTTATGTTTCTAAATGAAACTCACTGGATTCTAGCATCTAAAATAAAACCAGAATTTCCTTACCTAAATTTTGTCTAGTGGATTGAAGCAACATAGCTGCACACTTCTGTAAATCTAGTCATTAAAACATCTTTAACTAGGTCAAATAGAAACGCTGGGTAAATGTGGCATATTAATATCACTGTTGGCATTTAAATAAAAAACTAAGTTTACATTTTGATCACTTTCTTAACACATTTATTTTGTGCAACCCAAAAATCTTACTGTTTTACACATACTAGTACATTAGAATGCAGTTGGAATATCACTGTGCCACAGAGCTCCACAAGCACATTTCCTGAGCTGATGCTGAAAATAACTCACAGAAAAAAGCTGCTGTTGAGCATATAAATGGGTCTTTCATCAATTCTCATATCACATTTGACTCTCCACTCTGCATCTGATGTATCCTCTAGAGCTACATTTTGTTAACTTATATCATGGTTGGCAAAAGGAGGCAGAGCGCACACACGTTGGAGGCGGGGGAGAAAGACCAACATCGGTGACAAATATGCAGCGTTAACTTAGCTTCCTCAGCCTTTAAGAAAAGGAAATACATATGAAGAATGCCAAAATTAGGAAAAACACAAACATGGAATAAAAGAGGAAAGAAGAAGATAAAGCGTTGCAGATTAATTTACGAAAGTGCGTGACACTCGAGTTCCTGTCACCCACGACCGGGGGGGGGGGTTAGGAAGGAGCCTAAGGGAGGCAGCGGCTCCATGCCCGGCTTTGCTTCCTCCGGCTCCCCCCGCGGCGCACTGAGCCACCCCCCTCAGCTGAAGCCAAGAGCCAGCGCCCGGAGCTGAGGGCAGCGGCACCGGAAGGACAAGGACATCCTTGTATTGTACAGGGGGAGCAATGGCAACAGCAGTTGGGACATTTTTGCTATCTGTGGTGAGCATTTCTTCAGTGGGAAACAAAGGATAGCACAGTTTACCCTCAAAATGGCTCTTTTAATGCATGGGGATTGCATGTGCAGCAAGGTTAATATGATACAATTTTCTAGACTGCACAAGACTGTGACCAAAATAGCCACTAAATGTTTTGAAGGGCAGGTGAGGATTCACCCAGCAGCTGGGCAGTGCTCACAGCAGCGCCTGCCTCATCACCACCGCCACCATCTTACTGCCTCTTGTACTTCTAAGCACACCCAACCCGAACTATATAAAATAGAAAGATAACATCGAGAATTAAAACCACATCTGTTTTTACATAGCACTTGTAAAACCACCTGATAACTTTCAAGATTTTCATTATTGCACCTCCAACTCTGCCAGAAGTTTCCCTGGCCGTGCCAGCCTTCTTCACCCACCTCTTTCTTTTACCAAAATCAAAAAGGAGCCCTTGAAAAGAGGGATTAAAAAAATATCAAAGACAAAAATTCTTTTTCATTACCATCTTGGGGATCTTCACAATTATTTGCATGTCATAAGACATTTTAAATCTTTTCACAACTGGATTGTACACCAGAATAACAGTATTGGAAAAATGTAGTTCTCCAACTTCTTTCTCTCCCTCATTGATGATGGAGACAATCAGACCTCAGAATTTCTCCCACTGTCAAAACAGATTAAATCAGCACATCTCAAAAACGTATTTGCATGAGAATGTGTCAAGATTCTAAAAAAGTTCCTATTTATTCTGATTTTAAAAGATCTTAAAAAGAGGGAGAGGCATCAGGGGAGAATATCAGCATAGTTCCACCAGTTTGCTTTAGATGATTTGAGTATTTTTCCAGAGTATTTGCTTCTTACAGTATATGTTTTTTATTTCAGGTTGTATAGCAGACTAAACTATAAAGCTGTACAACTGAAAGACACTCCAATGCTAAGGAAAAGCTCTCTTACTGGAAAAGCAGACCATGGAGACATTGACTCACATAAAGTTTCTTGGAAAGAAAGGAAAGAAAACCCAAAACAGTCCATATACTCTCCTGAGTAAAAAAATTAACTGCAAGTGTTCCATGTAGTTTCCCATGCCACCCTAGTGGTACAAAATAATTGACTCAACACTACAAAACAGAGAAATTCCAGATCCAAGGTTCCCAGTACCTGCATCCTCCCCAAAGTCCTTATGTCAAACATCAATATTTCCAAGCAACTGTACTACTACCACTTCTCATCAACATTTCCATGCCTCTCTGATTGACTCTGATTAGACATGCCTAACAATCACAGAATCTATTTCTTCATAGTCTGTAAGAGTCAAAAGTGACAAGTCAGCAAAATATCTTATTCCTTAGATCTGATAGGCAAGAATTGCTTTGTCCATTCCCAGCTCTGGGGCTGGGACTGCCAGCGAGGCTCTGCAGTCAGCCTTGCGGGGGACTGGGAGCACAGACCTGACCCCTCCGACTCACTCCCTACCGACAAGCCCTCAGAGCTGGCAGAGGCCTCCCTGCTGCACCAGGACTGAGAAAAGGAGGGAGGGGAAAAGAAAGGCAGGCTCAAGGAAGCACAACACAAAACAAAAGCCAGTGATAACACATGACCAAGGATAATGAAGCCTGATAGGAAACCTAAACAGCCTATTATCAAAGTTATTTCATTAAAACCTGATGGACAATTGCAGAGAAAGAATTTTATGTACAACAAAGGGTGGCAGAAGCCAACTAGACACAGACGGGAGATTGGAAGACAAGGCAAAACTGCAGAGCTGATACAGAAGGAGAAACTGACCTTCTTCAGATCAGAAAATAATCTTTGAGAAACAGATGAAATAATAATAAAAAAAAGACTCTACATACTTGGCCTCTACTTATCAGGAAGTTATATCCTTCAAAAAATTCATTAAAAAGAAGACATAAGTATAACACGTCCAATACCTAAAACGTATTTATTTTGTGCATCCAAATCTCAGCATAAGGGTTTGAACTTGCAGTATTCTAAATGCTATTTAGATCTTGCAGTCTTTTATTAATTTAGTATTTCTGAATGAGAATTTCGCAATTGCAAAAAAACTCAACACTCCCCCTGGCACAAAACACACAGAAACCCCCACCACAACATCAAAGAGGAATATGTATCAAAGCAAAGTGCTTAACCACAAAGAGTTCAATACGAAATTCAATATTCCATGAAGATTTTTGTGGACACTTAATTGACCTCTGGGGACTCAGTCCCCAGAGCAGAATTTAATACAGAAAACTAAACTTATATGTTGCATTGATGTGCTCATTTTTGGTAAACCAATGGATTATTCTAAATCAGCAGGTGTGGGTAAAATATGAAGTAATATTTGATTAAACCAACATTGAAATCATAAAGGATTGTTGTCACATGGTATTATCCCCTCCCCACGCCTTCCCAAAGAAAAATCCTAGCTGGAAACACAATGACACAGTCATAAATAAATTAGCAGTCATGAACATTTGCAACATCTTCAAGGAACACTGTCAAAAGTAGCCAGTAAATACAGTATGCTATCCCTACAAGGCTGAAGGAGTAGACTCACTCAACCTAAAACGCAACTATCTTACCGAGGAAAATGTAATACTAAAAGGAAGGCCAAAAAATCCAAAAACGTTTAAGTTTCTGTTTTCTGCACCATGACAGATGTTCCAAGGCACATTCATTGCTCCTTTGCATCTTTAGTTCACTGCACAAACGTATACTCAATGTTACTTTTAGATCTAAGGAAAAATTTGCTGTCCTCCTCAGAATAAAGGTTTGACACTAAAAATATAAAAACTAATACATAAATATTTCTCTTTCATTTGGAATTTTCAAAAGAATGGTGTTACTTTGAAACAACCATTACAACTACTGGTTTCTGACAACATTAAATGAATTGCAGTACCAGCATGGCTGACTTTTCATCTCACTTTTCAGGCCTGAACCATTGTTTTCTCAAAAAAAAACCCAAACCACAAAAGAAACAGCAAACAAACCAAAACCCCAAATATAAAAAAAAAAACAAAAAAAACACACACACACAAAAACCAGCAAACCCAGAGAGCTGCATTTCCTGTTGTTGTCTGACTGGATAATGATATTTTAAACTTCTTTTACACTTAACAGCACATTTTCTATCTCACAGCATCTAGTCTTCACTCACTTTGTTTATAGAGTCCTCATAAAAACACAGTCATCTAAATTAGCCGTTTTAAATTGGCAGTCAAACAGGTAGGCTAGACCAAAATAAACAATCCTTAAACATCATTTCAAAAGACTTATTTTTTGTATAGTAAAAACAAAACATAGGCTATTCTATCTGCTCCCAAGCTACTGACATTACTTACTTTATTGAGAATATTCCCCTAAACTACTTAACAAAAACCAAATCCATTCAGACTCCCATCAGCAGCACCTGTTCCACCTCAGTAGTTCATACACTGAATCAGGACCCTGACTGTCTTGCTTTCAAAGCCAAGCCTTCTCTTTCAGTAGAAAGGAGGCTGACATCAAATATCTCAGAAATGAAGTCCTTGACAACTGATACCCACTATTAATTACCCAGGCCTGCCATTCGCATATAATTCCCTGCGGGAAGGCTCAAGCAAACAAAACATACCTGAATTAAATGCGACATATGAAGTTCAGATAAAAGTATCAAAAGCTATTACCATTCTCCATTAAAGCCTACTGGTGTCACCAGATGGGATTGTGAGGAAATTCCTCTGTAACCACCAAAGTATTGAGCAAAACATTATCAAAATTTTATTTCTGCCTCCAGAAAGAAATGAAGCACGAGCTAAAGACACCATTGAACTCTTCTGGCAATGGCAAGACTGGCATTCAGACTTAATATATTGAATGCACTATTATGACTAGAAGTGTCGGCAATTGGTCTGAATTTCTCAGAACAATCTCATTTGTACATTGGCTTTAACCATAACACAATTTGCTCTGAGATCCCCATTAGAAGTGCATTACAGGCAATTTGTGTGCCACGATCTATGAAAAAGAGCTGAGTGCATGTTCTGACAGGCTGGGGAAAACGCAAGAGGCAATTATTTCAACAACAACAGCAGCACTGTTTCTCTAACTGGTTTTATAATACAGCCTGGTCCAGGAAATGATAAAAAGCTCTTACAGAACTATGTAGAAAGGGTAAGACAACATTGATAAGGAAGCTTCAAAGGATTTGAGATAATGCTGGATGGGAAAACCGGAGAAGCTGCCTGCCTGGCCCGTCTGGGCAAGGACCCTCACACCTCCCAAGGCAGAGCCAAAACGAATATTCACCCCTGCTCTCCCAGCAGCACTGATCCAGGTCAAGAGACTACTGTACCCTTGTGTCCCCATTTTTTTTCCTAGAGATTTCTTCATTCTCTGAAATCTATTGAAGTAACTACATGCATTACTTGTTTCATTAGGTAGTTTCCAACTATTTCATTCAATTTAAAATAAACACATAAATGGCTCTAGTTCTGGTTTTCTATGTGTGCTTTTTAAAGAAAAACAACAGAAATCCAGCTGTGCCAAGGACATCCAACTGAGGGAGCAGCTTGAGGTGTAGATGTGCAAGAGAGACCACTTAAACCCTTATATCACCATTGGTACTGGGGAAGGTTTGTGTGGAGAGGGAATATCAATAAATCTCACACATTTAGCCAGATAATAAAACTAGAGAATTTCACTTCAGGAGCAACTGCAATCTCACATCTACCATGCTTCATACAGCAAAACTATCCACTTCCTAAAGCAGACAGATCTTCACCTGTATTTAGAACAAAACAATACAAACCAAAAGGAGTCACATAAACACATGAAATGCACCCTTATTCAAGCTTGGTCTCACCCTTCTTAGGTACACCAAATTGAGGGAATACCAAGAGAGCGTGGTCAAAATCCCTGAAAGATGCTCAAAGATTAGACTTAAGCAAAAAGCATACACTCTGTCAGGAACTTTAAGTATACCAAAGACAAAACTAAGAAACACCCTGCTGTAAACTATAAATATACTCAACAACCACTTGAATAAACGTACCAGTACCTAGCCTATAACTGGAAATCCTACTTTCCATGATAAGGTTTCATGCTTTCCAACAAACAAACCCATGTTGATAATACTAGCTATAAAACAATTAACGTAGGATGCCCCTTAAAATATTTGTCCCTTCCTATGTAAGAGAACACAGATTCTTTGGAGCATGTGTTTGCTATACACACATCCAAAATGAAACAAAGCTTAGTAACTCTCAGTGAAAAATGAAGTTAAATGTGACTATCTAGAAGCTAATTCATTTATTCTTGTTGTTATGTACATGTTCTCAATAGTGTGAAGAAGTTTGCTGTGGACTTTGAAATATACAGGCTGCATATTTCATTCAAATCCTTATTGCTGGTTTGAGATAAATCTTTAGGATCTATCTGTAAGACAAACTGATCAGCTGAAGTAAAGAAATTGCATGATACCATATTGGGACAAAGCAATGCTCCACCTGTTACCACACTGACAGACACACTGTGATGCTGTTTAGGGAAAGTGCATGAGTCTGGCCACTCTTTGTGGCCCATTTCTCTTCTCAGCACCCATCACAGCAATACAAATATTAAAAGATCTATTCCTGCCTATTCCATCTGGCAACCATTTAGCAACACAGAATCACTGAGGTTGGAAAATACCAGAAAGATCATTCTGTCCAACTGTTAAACCAGCACTGCCATGTTCATCACTAAACCATGTCCCTAAGTGCCACAGGCAGACATTTCTTGAACACTTCCAGGGACAGTGATTTCACCACTTCCCTCGGTGGCCTATTCCAGTGCCTGACAGCCCATCCTTTCAGTGAATAAATTTTTCCAAGTATCAAATCTAAACCTCCCTGGGGCAAATGCAGGCTGTTTCCACATATCTATGAACCTGTCCATCCCTTCTTGAATCTGCTGATATTATCTATCTCCACCACCTCCTGAGCTAAAGAAACATAGCATCAACCCGCAGAGTTACCAAACCCCATCACATAATATTCTATGAGTCACACAAAAATTCTGCACCACTACAACCTTTGCTGGAAGCACAGGCAGATACAGAAGACTCACTGTATTTAGAGAAAGGCAGTAGCTTGTTATACTCAAAAAGGCTTTCCAGACCTGATGAAGAATTTGCATAACCAAAAGCTTGTCTGCTTTTCCCAGCTCTATCAACTGATCTAAAAATATATTCATTCCCCCTACAAACCTAGCAGCTATGCACTCTTTGGATAGTTATTCCAGTTTATCGTGAGACTGGTCAGGTTCATTCCTCTCCATGAAGTATTCTTGGATACAAATACATCACTGTATCTGATTTGCTTTAATTAAACCTGGAAAAGTTTCCCAAATTTTGAGGAATATATGAGCAATAACGAGTTTACTTTTCCTCTTGACTCACTGCCAAGTGAAAGCAGTTTTCCAAACAACATAAACCTACAGAAAGATATAGAGGAACAACAGTCCTGCTGACATTTAACAAAAGAGGTACAGCCTCTCAAGCTATCATTTAAACATATCTACAACCAACAGAGTTACAAATGCAGCTTTTTAACTTCCCTTTCTCTTTATTTTACCTGTCAAGTCTCCAATGCCTACTCGTAGCTTCACAAGGCTCCTCAACTTCATAGAAGTCAGTGCTCTGGTCTTCTATGCTGCTGGAGTTCTGCCATTCAGAGCAGAGATTTCTCCTAGCACCCATAGCAAAAGGCAAGTTCTCATACTCAGGTATTTCCTCATAGTGACGCACATTCTCGTACTCTGGATCACAAATGCTGGTTACAGAATTCAACGGCATTTGGGACAAATTGTCTCCCAAAAGTCCATGTCTTTCTAAAGACTCCAGCCTCTGGTTATTTCGCATCTCAGGCTGACTTCTGTTTCTCTGCCTCTTCTTCTGTAATGCCAGACTATTTATTTCTACGGAATGCACCTTGGCAGATTTAGCTTTCCTTTCACTGCCTACAGACCCTATATTCCTGTTGTTATTTCCATACCCATCCCCATTGGAAAAGTTGGCAATAGCACTCTCCACTGACTGGCTACCTTTAGACAGAAATTTTTGGAAGTCACTTTTCTTTAAGCAAACCGACAGTTTCATGTTCAGAAGCTTTTTCAGGCTATTTTTCTTGTGATGGTCTTTGCAGGGCTTGTCTGTCCTGTCCATGTCCACAGCAGACAGAGACTTGGCCCTAGGCTTCGTCACAACAGTCAAGTGGCTGAAGCTGGTAGCAGTTTTTAATGATTCAGAATTTCCTGAAAACGGAAGAATAGGATGAGGTAACTTCCAGACGGGTTTTTCAGAAGAACGTTTGGGTATGTCAGAGGATGAAAGTGCATCCTGCTCCTTGGCTCGTGGATGTGTGAAGTGAGATCCTTCTAGAAGGCTGTTTGATTTGTCCTCACTGGAGGTGTAAGAACTTTTGTCCACAAGCTCTGCTGATGCAGCCTTTTTCAGCAGGCCAGCAGCTGGAAGGCCATGCCTCTGTGGTTTCTTAGGAATAACTTTTGGGGAACTCTCAGCCTTTGTTTTAACTTCTTTATTTTCCAAATTTTGTGGGGAAACATGGAGGCTGTTGGAAGCAGATGAGTGCTGACTGCTTGCCAATTTGAGCTGCTTTGGCAAACTCATGGACAGGGTATCACACCTGACAAAGTCAGTCCTTTTGTCCACAGCATCTGGCATACTGGTGTCATCTGTTATCTCATCCATGGAGTTATGGTCTGCATTTAAAGAAGATTCAACATGTCTCACCAAATCAGGACATCTGTGTGAAAACTGAGGCAAAAGGTTTTGTGAAGCTGACTCTTTCACAGCAGGCTCCTTTTCCTGAGACATTTTTTCTGCGTTGCCTTGAGTTACCTCACATTTTTCAGGATGAAACACTTCTGCATTATTGTTATAACAAACACTTTGACCAAGGACATTAATTCTTGCTGGCTTTTTTAAGCTTTGGTCCACAACACCGTAAGAATCTTTCTCTGAAATAGATGGTTCCCTTGTTCCTTCTCCTGTGCTGTCTATGCCATCCTGACGGACTAGACATGCAGCACGTGGCTTTCTTGGCTTAGGGATAGGAAGCACTTTGGAGCTCAGGACTGAAGATGTCTCAGGGGAGGTTTTATTGGCATCTGCTTTCATCCCTACTTCACCCGAAAACATCCTATTGCTACTTAAATTTTCATTCTCTAGAGTTTCCTTGTCCAATGGGGAAGAACAACTGTGATTATTTTCAGTCAAACTAGGACAAATTTCAGACATCTGAAACTCATCAGCAATAATCTCACCATCAGCATTTTGTTGTTTCCCTTTAGCTACCTCAGAAGGTGACGAAGATTGTACAAGTTCCATAAACTCTATTTTAACATCATTCTTGGAACTGCTGTCATCTTCTTTGTCAAATTTGTCTGCATACCTGTGCCTCACAGGACTGCTTTTAGGAAATACACCATGTGTTAGGACATCCTTAAGTTTCTCTTCCAAAATGCTGGCTTTCAAAACCACCTGACTTCTACTTGCCAATTTTTCACTGTGACTATCCCCCAGAGATAGCGCATTTCTTTCACCAAGCTTGATGTTCTCTAAGGTGTCAAAGTGCTCAAGAATGATCTGAGTTTTACAGGTGTTCTCTCCATTTCCAAGTTTATGAAGGCATCCAAATTTGCAAGGTGACACAGGTAGAATATATGCTGTGTTTCCAGTACTCCCTTCTGAGGCTTCATTTTTATAGTTCAAATGGTCTAGAGTTTGAGAAGAATCTTCCCTGTGCTCCTCAAAGCTTTTTGTGCTTTTTCGTGTAGACGATGGAGGTTTAACTTCCGGGATGGAGGAGCTCTTGAGAACCTTTGGTTTTGGTGCAATTGCTGGCTTGGTTTTCCTTGCTGCTTGTATCCCACCAGAAAGTACAACATCAGGCTTCGGTGCAACAGGTGGAGGCGCTGCCTTGTGTCCTAGGACAAATTTTGGTTTGGGGGCCACTGGTGGCTTCTTAATTTCTAGGAAAGATGGAAAACAAAGACTTTAGTAACCATTACCCACAGAACAACTTCACCTGCAATGCAGTAGTATTAAAAGTTTTGTAACATTTAACTTGTGATCTACAAGATCTCGATTTGCGTATGGATACACTTTTCTTTTAAAAGCATGCCTTCTTTCCCTAACACCACTTCGTTACTGGTTGCCTTTTTTTGTTTTAATCACATCAAGGAGTGTCAGGGAAGTTTTCAAAGTCTTTTCATAAACAAACAGTTTAACATAATATTAGTACATGTATTCCCTCAGATGCTAAAGTCTGATGCCAAGAAAAGCAGAGCAGATTGGCCTGGTTTTGCAGTTTTAACTGTAATACCATTTTAAAATGCGGCAAGTATGTTGAGTGCCACACGTATAATAAGCCTCTAAGACAATGGGACAGCCAAAATAGTGACCAGGGTAGTTCAACCCCTTCCTCCACCGCCTTGAGAAATGTGTAACCTAAAATTCCTCATTCCCTTCCTCTCCTCTTCAAACAATACTGAGATGAATTACTGTACCAGTTGCAAAACTGGCACGTCACTACCAACAGTTCAGTTAGTCTGGGTATGAAGTTAATGCAGTAATTTGTAACAAAGCAGTACCTTTCTATTGTAAAACACTATTTCTGTGCCTCATACAAAATTACTCTTCCCAAGGTGTCTGACCTAGTAACAGTCACCACTATTATGAATTACGACCCACTTGGCACAACAAGATGACAAACCCCAGAGAGAGTGTACAGCACTCAGGAAAAGGAGCTCATTAGGAGCTTTGAGATTGTGGAGTTTTGATCCTATTGTTTGAGTGGTTTGGGGGTTTTCTGTTTGCTTGTTTTGTGGTTGCTTTTTTTTAAAAGAACTTCTGAAACACTGGAATATTTCAGGAGATTATTTATGACCAGTTCATTTCCATATGCTGGAATATTTTCAGATTTCTAAGTGCTTTGAGAGTTTTTTGATATGTGCAAATTTATAAAGTAAACAAGTTCCTCACTGTTTATGTACTACCTCTGCATTTACCTCCTTTGTTTTGATCAATATTTTGGTATACTTTCAGTACATCATATACATGTTAAATAACACCCTCAAGAAAACACATCAGTTAATGTTTCACATGCAAATAGATAGGGTAGGCCATTGATTTATTACTCCCTTTGAAATGTGGGTTTGGTGTTTGGTTGTGTTTTACCACCATTATTACTATAGATATGCACTATATCTTAATCTCTAGCCTAGAAATGCAAGAATGAAGGTTCAAAGTTTAGGTTTGTTTTGTGGGGATTTGTTTGTTTGAAGGAAATCTAGATGGGTTAAAAAAAAAAAAAAGCCTCAGTTGCAACTATTTCCTAAACAGCAAGCCACTGCTCTAAGCAGAGAGCCAGAAAGAGTAAAACCATGTTTTTCTATGACATGAATCACTAAATGGTACCCAGACCATCTCTACCTACACTCTGAATGGCTGCCCTTGCTGCATTATATTAGTGAAAAGATAAACCTCTGATGTCTCAGACCATTTTCAAGAAATTTCACAAGAGGGAATCCAGAACATCTTTCCAGAAGTGCAGCTCCCTATAGCCACTGACAACAGTGACCTAACTTACTGCCAAGGCTATCCCACCTTCTGCATCCCATCTAAAGGCAGGTTTCCCACACAGAGATGAATCAACAATTTGCTAGGAAAAAATAAAATTAACTCTTTAGGTGGGTAATTACTGATCTGAAACAGCAGAAGAGAGCTAGCTGTTCACTCACTTTCAGAGAAGTCAACTGCTTATTCAATTGCAATATGAAGCGATGGCAATAAAGGAGCCTGTGTTCCAAAGTAAAAAAAACAAAGAAGGGATGCCCAGTTTGTCACAGAACACAACACAGTAGTAGACCTGTGCCATGTTCAGTAATATTTACAAGAGTTAATAAAGTTCCCTGGAAACAGGAGAGAGACAGGCTGCTTTGGAACTCTTCCTGATGCCCAAGTGAGAGAAACAGATTGAAAAAGACACAGGACATTAAACACTGGCTAGGTAAGCAATATCCTGTGGATTATTTTTCCCACGCACAAAGTGAAGTCCATAAACCTTGGAAGTTTCTTTCACTATAGTGGGAGCACCTAATATTTTGGGTACCACCAAACTAGATTACTCTGCAAGGCTTTTAACTAGTATTTATTAGAGAGCACACTCAGAAGTTATGACGTTACACCATTATCTGAATATCAAAAACTCCCACAGTTTTATTAAAACTAAACCATGAAAATATAAAGAAAAGAAAAGCAAGCAGATCAGTTGTTTGTAAGCCAGTGGCAGAAACCTGGATAACAAACATAGAGCAGAAAAATTCTCTTCTGATAGTAAGTGCAATTCAATGTGATTTCTGAAGCCTACTAGAATTTTTCAAATTACTCCAATGTTAAAAAGCATTGAGACAGACAGAAGAGACCAGCAAATTGTGTGGGATAATAAAGACACCACTGTCTGCCTTACACTGATTGCACATTACATCTAGAGTAGATATGGGTCAATGTATTAACAGGCACATTATAGTCTGAGTATCAATACAGATCTGCAGCCAACTGCTCCATCAGAAAGGAATGTGATGAAGAGCCCTTTCAAACATAAATGTGACTCGAGAGGAAAGACTCCATGAAGGGAATGCATACCAGTAGTTTTCCTCAACAAAATATCTTTAAGTTTCTGAAGAATACAAGCAATGAACTACTTTGAAAATAATTACAGCAGCTGATAAGTATGGTAGATTTACATTAGAAATGAAGAATAAAAGTTCCGTTGCTTTTTTTTTCATCCAACAAATTCTGTTGGATGAAAAGCACAGTTCTACTTAACAGTGCTCTAAAAGGGACAATTTCCCATCCAAAACAGAAAGAAAACTAAGTAGGAGGCAACTGTTATATATAAAGGTGTAAGGAATGACTGAAAATCATATGAGAATGTCTTTTTGTTAAAGGGCAAGCATAAGCAAGGTGAAAAACAATAAATATAATCAAGGAAATGTTACAGAGCAAATGCATGGGTAGTTAGTTGTTTGGACAGTGGGCTTCTTCCTGGTGCCATATGGAACTAACTATTCACCTAAGGACAGAGATGGCTGATTATGCTTAGGAGAGTAAAAATTGAAGAGAATTCGGAAATCATTGCACATAGTTATTTTATGAGAGCTCCATGCAGGTCAGAAGCTAAGCAGTAAATAATCTGATAAGTATAAAAGATGAAGGGAGTTGAAAATATTTCTGTACATAACACCTGCTGTGCCATGACTGTTAGTGAAATGGAATGTCACCTTCTGGCAATCTCAGAAATAACTACAGAATCATCCAAGGTCTAAAAACTATGCTTCAAATCCCAAGGAAGCTCATCCTGGTTAATTTAACCAAGAATTTGAAAACAAAGATGGTAATAGAATATATACTTAAGCACATGTGAAAGGTTTTTGATAACAGGTGGCTCTTGACTTACAAAAAATACCCCAAAACCAAAAAACCCACCTAACCCCTCATGAGATTCCTTAGCTGACTACTGAGGTTTGACAAGTTCAAACCAGAAACAAAGCTCTAAAATTCTTATGAAACCTAAAGGATAATTAACTACAGAAACATCTAGGGTTGTGGGGGAGCCACAAGCACTTACAGGCAACTTAAACTCACTTTTTTACACATGTAGAATTTTCAGAGGAAACTTTGGACTAGACATTGGATTCTCTAGCCTGTCTTACTCAGGAAATTAGAGAATCACTGATATTCCCACCTCCAACCTTAACCCATTTCTCAAGAGAATCCCTGCATCCAGGGATTCCAATAATAAATGCAAATCTAAGAGTGGAAATGTAACATTTTATTTGCATAAACAGATTAAATGTATATGAGCCAGAGAAACTGTCAAAGAGATCTCCTCCAACCTCTCTGACTATGCAAAGGAAGAAATCCATAAATAAAGTGACTAGCAGAGCTACCATCACCAACAGGAAATCTGCTGCTCACATAGGAACAGCCAATACCATGCTCAGTGCTGAAGGGAAGAAAAGGGTGCTTAAAAATACCAACAGCTAGCCCCCTTAGAAAAAGTGGATTTTAAAGAGCATTATTTTTCTAACAACAAATTGACATTAGCACCACCTATGCAGATCAATGCACCTGCTCTTTGTTTGACTTCAGGTCACAGCACAGAAAACAGACATTTGTCTCTCTGGTGAATTATGTCCTTCAGCATGCTGAGGAAAAAGCAACACCTGTTATCCTGCTGATCTCCTCTGTGACCAACACTTGTTATTGTTTGACTGGTAAGTGCTCCTGCTCTTCCTTTGATTTGTTTCAGAGGAGGATGAGAACATCCTGAAGCAACTTCTACTTAATCCTTTGACTGTAAAGTGCTGCCCATTTCTGTTCTTCAGATGATAGAATTTGACAACTGGGGAGCTCACTTAAACACTTGTGTGTCTTCTCCTATGCACTATCATGAGAATGAACAGAAAAGCCAGTAAGATATTGCAATCTTAAGCATTATTATTACACAGCTTTTGTTTTCAGTTACAAAAAAAAAGTTTCATTAGGTAAATACCTCAAAAAAGTATTCTGAGATCATTAATTTATTTCCTGCAAATGTTTATTTATTTTCTCATTATGGAGAGGCTCTGATTTTCTCAGGTGCCACAATGCTCAAAAGAAACAAAAAAAGAAATGAGTCATAACATCCCGGAAGATAGCACACGTCGTTTTTAAAGTACAAGGGAAAACTGGTTTCCAAGCCACTAGTTTTAGAAAACATCCTAATTAAACTGCAAAAGGAAAACATCAGTTTCAAAATCTTAGGCTGTTCACTGACTTACTGAAATACAACAGGAAAGTTAGGGATAACTTCAGAGTAAGGACAAGAGATGAATAAACAACCTTTTAAGATCACATGCAGAGACAGAGCCCAGTAACTCTAATGAGACTTGACACATTTGAGGGTTAAAGGGACATTAAACCCTGCAGGCCTCATTTTTTTTTTCAATCCTTGAAAGCAATGAAGTTTGATTGGAAAAGTCATGTTGATTTTGTTTATTGTGTTCCCGCTATGTTTTTTCCATTTGAACTACATTTCTGACATTAAAATACATTTTTCTCATTGTTGTTGTCAAATCCAATTTCAAGCCTAAGTTATACATTCTGCCCACATTAAATAAGCTCTATAGAGTCACATATAAGGACTGTTTCTTCAGCAAGAAATAATAAATGTCAAACTCATAACTCCAAGCTTTTGTTTTTTCCTTTTAAAGGCAAAGCACATACTTGAAGCCAGCATAATACTTTCAGGCAGAAAATGAGTAAATGGACATTCATTGGCATTATATACATAGTGTGTACATATAAATATATCTTGTGCAATACATAAGAAAGCAATGGCAGGAGTATAGCTGCAAGTGAAGATGGAAACCAACAATGGGTTGATCACTACAATAAGATAATCTTCAAATTATATAGAAGTATTTTTAAAAAGTGTTATAGTTCTTTAGTTCCAACAATTCCAGACTCAAATGTACATTTTAAAACATGTAAACAACAGCTGTGGCAGAACTCCATCATGGAATTATGTTCAGCTCTGGACCAAGATATAACTGAAACGATTTTGTAGAGGAAATAGAAAAGATATGCAGCAAGACACTGAGTATACATTATTTAGAAAGGCAGAAGGTAAGCTGGAGCGAGGTTCAGGCTGGGTGATCAATCTCAGACCTTTTGCAAATGTCAGTTCTTGGGGAGAAGCCGTGTTTGGCCTTTCTCCCCATACCACAGTCCCCTCAAATAGTGCAGTATCTCTCTTAGAGAAAGCCCTGTATATCAAGCATACACCTGCAAATGTTATTCAAGAAAATATTAAAGCAATACAGATGATGGTATACCATGTTGTTTTGTCCTAAAGGTACATTAAAAGAAGACACAAGAGAGGCACTTAGGCCCTTCAAGCCAAACTGAAGGAAAGATTTCTAGCATTTCAAGTTCCACCTGAAGCCTTCACAGACAATAACGTTTTTACTGAAACACTGTATTACCAACCAGGTGTCAGAAAACTGGCTTACATAGCACAAACCAGAGTAAGAACTGAATTCACAATTAAATAATTTCAACATAGAAAATAGATTTTATAGATCACAGGACTGAAATTCAAATACAGGAGTTGTTAAGTTTTTATATGAGTAATAGCTTTATAAAGAATGCCTATATATCACAGGCACTAAGTTCTGCAGCAATAACAAGAGAGGGATATTTAACCTTCAGAACTGTCTTCTGGCAGTCTTCAGCCTTTTCATACCCTGCCTAGGAACTCCTTAACTGAAATGTCAAAAGCTGTCATGATGCTGTCAGCAGGATCATGAATCTCTAATCTTGTTTTCACCTGTTTCCCATTTATTTTTTTATCTTCATATAATACATCATGCACAAAATACTCTTCATCCCCTCTTCAATGCCCCTCATCTTCCCTCTTTCTGCCTCAGTACTCTTCAAGCCTCCCTCTTGAAAAAACTTGCTAAAATTTAGATTTGCCATGAAACTGTCCCACTTTCTGTTCTGATATTCCTCAGCATCCCTTTTTCACTTCTGTTTACTTTGTTCACCAGAACCCCTTCATCCTCACCTTCCCCAAAAACACCACCACAGCGTTAAACTGATTTAGTCACACCACCTAAGATCCACAAGTCCTGAAATCACTGTTTAGTACTGAAACTGTACCCAACCTTCTGAAACTTAGTACGGTATTAAATTTTAACAGCCCAGCTCTTGAGCACCCCCTAACACTTATTTGCACAGCTGTTTAACTCTTAAAAGATCAGGGGTGAACTGCACAATCAGCAGCACTACTAAAACGGGAACATACAATGCAGCTGGTTAAGCAGAGATAACCTGCTTTATTACATGCTTTTCAAAATCTAAAGAAAATTAGTTCTGTCAGACATATTAAAAATGGGAACGTTTTAAATGAAGCAGAAAAATGCATTAAATCGTCTTTCATTTTCCAGTAAATTCTGATTAGCTATGAGAGCTCAGATAACTTAATTAACGCTGGAGTCAATAACAAGTTGACAAACTTGAGAGGCAAACACTGAGAACTGGGTTGATATTTCTGCTTGATGACTGTGTATTGCTTTTTCTTTAGAACACCCACCACCCCAATCCTTACAGGAAGTACTTTGCTGCTTCCCGTTTAACCCTACAATTAGCTGTGTTTCCATCCAATACATCATCATTTACACGACACGTTTTCAATACAGAAACTATTCCTGTTCTCGTCTTTAGGCAGATAAGAAAGGAATCTACTGATCTAACAGATGTCTGAACTAAAGTGCTCAGATAGCATACCACCGTGCAGGCAAATATAAATATGAGCAATTCCCTTAAACACGGGGTGCTCTTGTTCCGAACCAAGAATTTGGAGCTCTTTTAGTCATTAAATTGGCAGCGGTCAAGAAAAGGGAGAGGAAAGGTAAGGAAAGCACTGAAGTAGGTCAGTTCCAACCCACAGCTGGAAAGGCCAGAAGCGAACGCTTTCCAGCACCCCCGTGGGGCTCCGGCCAAGGCAGGTACATCCCCGAAGCAAAGCCGCAGCAGACAAACTCTCGCAGCTCCTCGGGAGTCAGACGGAGGGACAGGCCCCCCCAGCCCCGGTGCTGGCTGTCCTGACAGAACCCGGCCCCAGTAGGTTTCCCCCGCCGTGAGCTCAGCCCAGGCGCAGGGACCCGCTGGGAACACGCGGGGCGGTGAGCGGAGAGCCGGCTCAGCCCGAGGAGCCGCAGCCTCGGGCAGGACGTGCCCGCACGGCCCCCGGGCAAACGTGCTGAGGGGTGCGGGGAGCCCGTAGCGGGCGCCGGGAAGGGCTGTCCCCCG